>VYZV01008305.1:173753-208884 GCA_013401275.1 Pandion haliaetus | reverse complement strand
TTTTCCCCATTTTCTTCCCCACCCTGCCTGATTTCCAAGCCAAAGCAGAAGGGATGAATACAACACGGAGGGTGGCTGCAGCTGCACAGGGTCTGTATCCAAATGGTTTCCTGGAAGGCAAGTTTTTTTGGGTTTTTTTTTAAACTTAAAAATATTTTTACTGCAAGTCTCTCGTATCTGGGCTGTTTGGGTGTCAGGTTTAGTTTCCCATGACAATGAGAGGAGAAGGGGAAAGGAGGGGCTGAATGCTTTTTTACGTGCAGATTTTTGCAGCGGTATCGTAGCTGATTGATGGTAAATGTGTTCCCTCTCATCTCTGCGATAGTTCTCGGAGATTTCCTCTTTTACGTCACTGCAGTTAATAAGATGTTTAACTTAAGAGCTGGGGGCGATGTGGTGTGTTATCATGTTGCAAGGAAGCAGGGGGGGGATGACAAGTTCCCGCATAGACTTGTGCTGGGGAAGATCCTATCGATGCAAGCTTTCAGGCTGGGGAGAACAGCTGGGTTTGGAGTCAAACCGTTGCCTTTCACCCTTAATGAACCTGACCTGGCTGCATCTAATTTTTTCATTTTATTATGACAATGATTACTTTTCCTTTCGATACTGAGAGAAGCAACTCAGTCCTCCTTGTCTGCTGCATTGCCAGAGTCAAGGGTACACCCGTGGATTTTTTTAAGCAGACTGTACCTGCCTGGCTGGACTTTGATTTTTTTTTTTCCCTTTTTTTTTTCATCCCCTGAAGCATTGCATGAGGCCACTTAATGGCTTTTTTGTGGTAGTGTTGGGGTGATGATGCAGGTGCAGTGCCTGCAGAGCCAGAGCCCTTGCCAGGAAGGTTATTGACTGTGTGTTTTGAGTCCTGTGCATGTCACCAGTTGATTATAGAGTTAATAAAGCATTGCCGTTGTACGCGCCTTGACCAGAAATAGCGTCCCTCCCTGCCACAGTTTGCAAGGCCAGCTTGTCAAGAGCGGGCGAGTTGGTCAATAAACGCTCTGAGCGGCACCCTTGGGAGTTTTGCACTGAAATGGAAATGCCTGTGTCCTTCAGGCCTTCCCTCCTTGCCAAGTTGTTTTCTTCCCCGCCTCCTTCTCCAACCTGCCACTCAAACCCTCTCCTTTCTGCTGTGTTTTTCCACAAGTGTCTTTCAAGCATGACAGCAGGGAAAAGAAGGCTGGCGCAGGGCCACAGGCAATGCAGGGGGCTGATACCTATCAGCCCAACCCATGTCTGTGGCTTTGGGGGCCTCCTTTGCTCTGGGTGATTTGGTGGCTGCCGGCTGGCCGTGCGGCACAGGTGGGTTCGCATCTAGCAGCAGTTGGGCGTGGGGCTGCCTCTACCTGCCGCCAGACCCATCCCACCTGCCTGAACCTTCCAGGGATACCACCTCATCTCGACTTTGAGTCAGATATCCTGGCCAGGGTGACCAAGATGTCCCCGTGTAGGTGTGGAGTGGAGAAGAGCTCCATAACCTTCTCAGAGCAACAGGGTGGGCAGGGGGGCACAGAGGTTTTGCAAGGGGAACAACCATAGCTCCAGTGGTGGCACCTCCCAGGCTTCAAGCAGGACCTGTTGCTCGCCATCCTGCCAGCGCTCAGCTGCAGACTTCCATCAGTGATTTTGCTCAATAACCCTTTTTCTTTTTTTTTCCTTAAGAACAAAACGCTTCTTAAAAAACGTGCCACCGGCACGTTGGGATGTTGGCTTGGTTTTTTGGAGCATCACAGCTTCTCTGCTCTGCTCTTGCTCCAGGGAAGAAGCGACGCGGTTGGGTGCAATTTTCAGCCCTCATGGGAACAGGGTCTTAAATAACCCCACCACATCCGAGCTAAGCAAGCTCACGCCCTTGTTGCTGGGTGTGGGAGTTAATTTTTCTTGCTTCTGCCATGCACAACAGCCCTCTCTGTGCTGCTCCTGCAACCCAGTGTGAGGGGAAATTCGGGTGCAATGCTGGGTGGCGGCGGCTCGGCACATGTTCCCAAGTTGGGCGACCGCCCGGGGCCCCCTTCATGCGAACGGGGTCAGCAGCTGGGAAATTGCAGAGCAAAGGGCCTCCCTGGTAATTCCCAGCTGCCATTAAAGCAGCTTTAAAATAAATTCCCTCAAAGAGCAATTCCAAGTATTTGAGGGTTTGAACTTTTCCGGGGAAGGGTTTGAGAGCTGCCGGCTACCGCACTGCACCCTGGCACGCTGGGGAAAGGCGCTGGGGGAATTGCCTTGGTTGTCCCAGTCTCTAGAAAACACTTTTTTAATGTATATATTATGTTTATTTACTAGCTGCGTGTGCAACACGATGGTCAGAAATGGAGCATCTCTCAAAGCAAAGCTTGCATTAAACTGGGAAGATGGGTTGCTGAGTCGGGTCCTGGGCTGCAGGCAATGCCTAGGCTCGGCAACCATCACCATGCTGTCCTGTCATACCTGGCTGCCAGCGCTTACCCAGGGGCGCAGCTCTACCGGGTGCCCCTCGCCGCACATTCCTCGGCAGGCTCTGCTTGGTAACGTGGGCACAACAGAAAACAAACTTTGCAGCGAGCCTTGCTCTCCCAGAGCCCCTGANGTTTTTTTTTTTTTTTTTTTTTTCTCATGCTCATGAAAATTCTCATACCAAACCAGTAACCTCTGCTGCCCCCAGTTCATTATTTTTTAAGGTGGCATTAGAGGACATTTTAAGAGAAGGTTTGTCCTAGCTTCTGCATCCCCTCCTCTCCTTCACCCCATCAGTGGCAAATTAAAGCTTCGTGCTTGCTTGTGTGGCAGGCAGAAAAAGGGGGGGTTTGGTCAACAAACAGGAAAATTCATCTCATCCCTAATTCCACACCCTGAAAGGCTCTGGATGTCCCTGTGCTGGTGCTCCCCTGGGTGATGGGGTGATGCATCCCGGGGGGTGCAACCTGCTGGTCACACGGATGTCCCCATGAGGCTGGGTACCCCGAGCTGGGGACGGCCCAGATTTTCCCTGCAGGGATAGTGCTGGGCTCCTGCCAAAGTCCCCTCTCCGAGGCCCTGCGACCAGTGCAAGCACAGCCAGGCTGAAGGCTGGTGACTAAACCGATGATCCAGGTCACCTCCTGCCCCTCTCTTGTGTCCTGAATGATAGGCATGCTTATAGGAGGACCACATCCAGGCAGGGATCTTGCACTTCTACATGCACGTTCAAAGGGGTTGGGGATGAACTGAGACGGTTTGGGGTAAAACCACCCTAGAAACCCCATTGCAGCGGGGGTTTCCTCCCCATGCACCCTTCATTGCCATGGCTCAGCCACACCCAGCTCAAACTAATTTTGTTTGTGGGCTGACGTTTGCTCTGGCAGCTTCTTAATTAACTTTCTATCACGAATGTATTTTTTTTAATTTTTTTTTTTTTTCCGCGTGGACATGGCAGAGCTGTCTCCTGAGGTGGAGAAAATACATCTTGCTTCTTAAGGACAGGTAGGGAAACGTGCAAATTGCACAGGGAGGTTTGCCGTGGATGGGACAGCAGTGGGTGCAGTCCCAGCCCAAAGTTGTATCCACTGGACCACACACTTAGTTCTCTTTTTGTTTTTTTCCTCCAAAAGTAATCCCTCCAGCCCCTTAGGCTTTTTTGTTGTTGTTGTTGCTCTTCTCTGAATTCCTTCTAATTTGCAGGCTCACTGCCAGCATACAACGCGCTATAAAAAGGGGACTTGTTCTTCAGGCTTCCCTCGGGTACACAGCATTTGCACAAATAGCAACACGCTTGACAAGTAGGTCTGATTCCCCCTGCTGTTACTGAAATACTCGTAGGGTGCTTAGGGAGTAGAGCCACTGTCTTAAGACAAGCCAAGTTGCGTTTCATGGAGGGCCCTGAGCCCGAATCCCAGCCGGTGCTTAAACTCCTGTCAGCTGGAAAAACAGAGCTGTGCCTTTTTATTTTTCTCCCTGTGCAGCTTCCCTCTCTCCAAGAGCAAGATCCCTCCGTACCCTACCAGCGCAGGTACAGCTGCCAGGCAGGATGCGGGCTGAGACTGAAGACCCACATCCCACCAAAGCCAGCCCCAGGGCCACCACTGAGTTTTGGCTGGTCTGGAGGCTGGTGTCCCCCCACCCGCGGTTACAGGCAGCCACGATGCAAACCCCCCTGCCGGCTTCCTTCTTAAAACTAATGAGCCGTTTGACCCTGGCAAGTCCTCCGGGAAAGCTGCTGCCGGAGCCTTGCTGCTCTCATGGATACAAACTGCTCTCGTTTCCAGCTTAAATTTATTTGTGGATGACTCGTACCCATTTGGCCTTGTTCTTGTACCCACACTGGCTTTTAGCACCGATGGCTCATTTCCCTGCTCTGATATTTATCCTCTGGCGAGCTGTACCAAGTGCTGTGGGTCTGCCAACCTAAATAAGCCCAGTGCTCCTGGTTGAGAAGGGATGGAGGAGGCATAAGGGCATTGAGATTTCCCCATCTCTGCAGTGGAGACAGACCCAGCAACTCGCATGTGCAGCTTATCCTCCCACTGACGGAGCAAATGCCTCTCAACATCCTCACGAGGGATGGTCCCAACCTTCAGAAGGACACCCCAACCGTCCTCCCTGCTGACAAAGGCCCTCTGGTTCAAAGCCGTCATCTGATATTATTAGCAAGCTCCTCTTTTGCAATGCAAAAGCCATTTTGGTGGAGGATGAGATTTTTTTCCTAATGCAGCCTTCAGTAATACCCTTCCCTCTCCTTTCGGTTGGCAAACTTAGGTAGCGGCACGACCGCTCGTGCTCCCGGTCGTGCTAATCTCATGCTAATCTCAGCCCTGGTCTTCTGAAGCAGAAGTTTCCTGTGCAAGGCTGTGCCACGCACTTTGCTCAAAGGCTGAAGTGGATTTACAACACTTAAGTTCATCAGAGCAAAATATGCACGCAGCTACTTACCAGCGGTCCCCCTTTGGGTGTGTTGGACCATCCAGGATGCAATACATTTTGATTAAAACCCTACCAAGCGGGCTTGAGGCTTTGTGTGCGATACCTTGCAAAACTGCGCTCAGGGTGACGGCTGGGAGCGTGCTCAGATATAGGAAGAGCTGAGAGGTGTTTGCTTCCCCCCCAGGGGCAGTAACTTCTCATCTTGGCCTCTCATTTCCCCAGCTTGTACTTTTCTCTGTCACATCTTTGCCATGGGTTTTCCTTGCATGTTGATGCCTTTTTGCACTTTCTTTGGAAGCTCTGTGCGTATTCCTGCTGATGCTGAGATGCTGGTTTGCCTGTCCTGATTTGGACCCCTGCCTTCTCCTTGGCAGGCAGAGCTCAGCTGGTACCTTTGATGGAAAGAAAGATGCTCCAGGTGCCATCATTCACCAGCCCCTTACTTCATCCAAGTTTTCCTTTAGTTAAGAACCTATTTTTGTTTATTTTTCCTTTCATCCTGCCTAATCTAAACTGCATCACCGTGTGTCCATTTGAGGCAGGATTTTATATTCCCCTGCATTGTCCTTCCATCATGCCGCGCCCTCATTAAATAACATGTAAATTGGCATCATCAAGGAGGAGCTGGGCTCTGTGGTTTATTAGTAGAATTATTCTCATCTCCCACAGTTTCCAGCAAAGCTGCTCGGCTGGTGTAACACAATTCCCTGTAATGCTCGTCTCTGCTGTCAGGGAGAGCAATGCTAACCCAGCACTGAAGATTGGTGTCAGATTCCTGGGAGGAAACCAGCAGACCCCATTGCATCTTTCCACCTTAAGTGATTTTTGACCCCGAGCTTCCCTTCTCCAGGCCATGGTTGTTTAGTTCATCACATCAGGCATTAACTTTCCACCCTGAATCTTTTCTGAGCAGCCCGTGGGCTCTTTCACAGCCACAGCTCCAGTGCGGGAGTGCATTGCATCCTGTGCTTGTCGGTGGTGTCACTGGTTTTGCTTTTTTCATTGTGTTTTCTCACCACCTAAATCAGCATCCATGGCTTCCAGCACTTATGGTAGGTGCAACTGGGCATTTTCTCCCTGCAGTCGATCTTCCTTGTTCCCCTCTCCCTGTTTATTTGATTTCTTGCTGTATTTAAAGCCAGGGGTGGACAGTGTGTTTTGCAACCTTCTGCTCCTGTTATTCATTTCTTAGAAACGAGGGGGAAGGAACCACAAGCAGTAAAGAGCCCGAGGTTTGAGGACTGGCTGTTTATTTGTCAAAGCTAGAAATGCAGTGACTGAAGAGGACAAGAGGAAATCCTCAGTGCAAATGTACCTCAATTAAATTCAAGCTTGCGTAAGTCAAAAGGGGGGGGCATAGCCGTAGCAGCTGGCGAGGGTGGGATTTCCTCCTGCTGCAGTTTTAGTTGGAGGTGTTACCACTGCCATTACTGCAAATAACATCTTAGGTTTGCCTTTTGCACCTCATTTTTGCACCCCCAGGCTGGCTTTCCTGCACCATGCCTGGCTGGTGCTGGGGGAGCAGTGGTGCCCATCTCAGTGGCATCATGGCACCCTTGCATGGGATTGCACGCAGCTGGTGGCAAGTGGGTGGCTGTAAACCAGCCCCAGGGTTGCAAATGCTGGCAAGGAGACTGAGGCCAGCAATTAACTGCTAGGGAGAGGGGATGAGGAGCGGCAGGGTGGCTCAGATGCCAAAGCTAAAGATGCTCTGAAGCCCAAAAAGGACAAAAATAGGTGTCTGGATCACTCAAGAGTGTTTGAGGATTGCTTAAGATCTTCTTCCTCAGAAGCAGCAATTACCAGATGAAAGGGAATGTCTTCGAGCAGGCGTTTTGGAGCATCTGTTTTGAATTTTGTGCATTCATTTGGGGAAGCGGGGAAGGCTGCTCACTAGGTTGACGGCTGGGCACGGCAGAGGGTGTACTTCAGAGGATATGGCTGGTTGCTTACGAAATGCACTTTGACACCAGGAGTGATTTCCACATCTCTCCTCCTTTTCACACTGCATTGTCAATAACTTTCCAAAGCGCTAATGCTGGGCACAAGCTGGATTTCTGCTCGCGGGAGGGCGAGGGGCCATCTCCAAACGAAGTGGCAAGCAGGGGGACATGCACGCATTTTTCTTTTTCTGTTTTGCCTCTCCTTGCTACAGAGGAGGCATTGGTGTGTAATTACGGCTGGCTTTAATCCGGCCAGACCAACCATCTTTTTGGCAAACACAAATACAATAGGAGCCAAAGGTTGTTGCACACCCTAAATAAAACCATTACAGCCCCGGGGCCTCACCCAAGCCCAGTCCTCAAAGCATCCAGGACCGGCTTGGTTCAGTTTTCCTGAGCCCAGAAGACTTGGTTTGATGGCAGTGACCCATAACTTTTTTTTTTTTCTTAGTTTCCCCCTGCAAAGCCACCTGCTTTGTGGCCACCATGGCACCTGCCAGGAGCAGCACATCTGGTCAGCGTTAGCAAGCCCACTGTGGGATGTGCTTGGTTCGGGGTTTTCTTGCTAAAATTATCAGCAGCTTTAATTGAAACCAGAAGCGGGCGAAGGCACATCATGTGGACGCACACCACCGGCAGGCACGCACGGTTCAGCCCGGCACGTGGCTGTAACTGACGTCCTTGCAAACCACTGCCATATGCAACCTGATGTCCTGCCCATCGGTGGAATGGATGGAGATGTCAGGCACCATACAAGGTCCTGCTTGGCTTGGAGATGCCACCCAGGAATCAATGCATCCCACCGGGCTTTTCTTCTAGCTGCTGCTCTGAACTGGGATTTACTCAGAAATGCAGAGGATTTAACTTTCTCTCCCTGAGCAAATACAGCCCGAAGTGATGCAAATGCGTGCCGTCACCCAAATCTCAAGAAGAGGTAAATATTGCATCATGCTGAGTGTGCTGAATCCTTTGCCCCAGTCTGAGAAGCTCTGCCCAAGTCCACCCTGCTGCAGGGACGAGCCAGGCCAGGGAGGAGGTATATGGTGGGAAAGGCATTTTCCTCACCACCCAGTTTAATTATCGGTGTCTTGGCGTTTGCAATGTAATGGACGTTGGTCCTGCCCCCATGCAAGGCTGCTCTGACTGCTGGCATCCACACAGAGCTGCTGGCAGGGAGGAATTGGGTTTCACAACCCATCTTTCCAGGCTCCCACAAGATTACTGGATGGAGAGGAATGTACCGGAGAAAATATCCCAACTGCTGTTAAAAGGCAGAGCTTTCTCTGCCCCTGTTCGGGACAGCCATTCCTCTGCTCCACCAGACACCATCCTCTAGCTGGCAGCACCCACTGGAGCCAGCCCCGTGTCACCCTGGGGTGCCTTTGCCCTCTTGGCCTCCCGTTTATGTGCAAATAATTGTAATCGTGGTAAGTAGGCTCTTATGAAGAAAATCTTTGCTTTTCCCTCACAGTGCTCCTGGGACAGAGCTCAGTGATTTTGTATCTGGACAATAAATCTCCAGGCTCTCCAGGACACACCCTCCACGCAAAGCAGTAATGCCTCTTAAATAATGGGCCTGCCAGATGCTTGTTCTGTCTGAGTGAAGAGCACACCAGCCAGTTGCAGCATCTGTAAATCATTCGCCAGGAGAGCCCAGGCAGCACGGGAGTCTTGGTCGAATCCCTTTGGCCAACCCTTTCAAATCATGGTGAAGGTTTCTGGGCTACCCGGAGCAGAAACATCTGTGAGCTGCGGCAGCCCGTGGTCCGGGGGTGAAAGATGCATGCCACACGTCTTGGGAGGAAGGTGGAGAAATCTTTCTCCTTGGTCCTTCTGCTTCTGAAAGGTGTGAAAACCTTGCCAGCCAAAGGCTAAGCTAGTCCATTTTCTTGATCCCACTCTTTGCATCTGCTCTTGTTTCAAAATGCTGCGAGCATCAGATGGTGAGATGTGGTCCTGGGCAGTGGAGGGCACTGGGGAAGCTTGAACTGGTTTGGTGTTGGGTCATCTCCTGGGTGATGGGACATGAAAAAGGCTGAAAGTGGCGATGATTTTCTCTGATGTGCCGTCTCTGTTGGATCTTCTTTTGGAGCTCCACAACCCCAGTCCATATGTTTTGCCTCCAGCAAGAACACCTACGGGTTCTCCACAGAAGGTCTTGTTTCCTCTGGAGGTGATGGCTGGGCTGTTGCACTTGCCCTGGTTTCTCTCCCAGGCTAATTACAAGCCTCTTGGACTCTCTCAGGCGGCTTTGGCAGGTGCTTTGCTTTCCTAGCTCAGTGCCGGGGAGCCCTGGCCACAACCATAAAGTCTTTCCCCAGCTATTACAAAGCGGTTACACTCCTTGCATGTCTTTTCATTGCCAGAAGCTGGTAAGTGGACAGGTCCTACACAAATAAACTTCTCAAGGGCAGGGAGTCAAAATACCCCTGGGCTTGTTTGGTGGAAAAAGGTTAACCATCATGAAATCTATGAATTGCTGCTGACCCGACTTTGTTGACAAAATATGGTGTTATTAATTGGAGTTGCAGGCAAACCGCCTGGGGATGTTTAGAAGGAGCTTGGCCATCACAAGGACCGAGATCTCCCTGGGAGAAGATCTGGCTGGGCTCTTCAGAGATGCACGTAGGGTCTTGGCCACGGCTCTGATTTGGGATTTTGCTGCTGAGGATGATGTGTGTAGGGGTCTTAGTCTCCCACAGTGGCCGCAGGAGCTTGGGGATTCACCGACAGTGGAGCTGCAGCAGAGAAGGATGGGAGGAGCCCGCCAAGAAGCCAGGCACCAGGTGACTCCTGTAGAGTGAGCTGAAACGGTCTCTGTTGACCTAGTTGAAGATGTCCCTGCTCATTGCAGGGGGGGTTGGACTAGATGACCTTTAAAGGTCCCTTCCAACCTAAACCACTCTGTGATTCTATGATGACTATAATGAGCCTCCTGGGTCCCTAAATACAGGTTTCTGCTCTCAAGCTGAATCCTACCCTATCATTGCCTGGACAGGAGCAACAGCTTCATGGTGAAGGTGAAGTTCAGGAGTGTGACCTGTGCTGCTCCCAGTGTGGTCCTAAATCCCAGCAGCTGCTGACCACTGCATTGGCATGGGAGTTGCTCACTGTTGCCCTGCCATTCCTCCAGCCCAGTGGCTTATTTTAGACTGTGGCAGGGCAGTGGTTGGTACATGACCCTGGGTGCCATCACAGCATTTCAACCAGAGAAGAGCCACCATCGTGGCAGCTGAGCCCGGCAAGCTCCAGAGCCGGCTGCTGCTATCACGGCTGGCAGGTTCGTTCACAGCATCTCACGGCAGCACAGAGGAACAGCTTGCTTCCCTCAGCCTGGAAGTGAGCAGAAAACCCATGCTGGCACTGGCCCAAGCCAGAAGCTATAGGAAACCTTGACAGCGTGACAGCAAACGCTCGTCTTGAGTGGGGCCAGTGCTGGGAGGCTCTTGCCCAATGAGCCTGCAGTAAAGCCCATCCCATTGCAGGAAGAGCTTGCCTTGGGCTGTGTGGTTTCCTGCACCTGCATGACTAAGCATGCTGGAAAGCACCTTTGGTGCATGCCCGGGTGGTGGAAATCTGGCTGCCAGCAAAGAAACGTGCCAGTGCATGTCCGGCCATGCTTTGAGGAGGTGGGTAGCATCTAGTGGAGGCAGGCAAAGCGGCTATGCCCTCTCCTCAGTTTCCCTAAAAAACTGACAGTTGCCTCCAAGGTAAGGTCAGCCACGTTTAGGTGGAGCCTCATGCAGGTGAAAGGTGCTCCTCAAGGACTGCCAGGTCCCTGTAGCTCCACAGGTGAAGCACCCTCTCCTGGGATGCTCAGCCTCGCCTAATTCAAGTGGTGCCATGCAAACATGAC
The DNA here is from genome assembly GCA_013401275.1 of Pandion haliaetus. Lineage (NCBI taxonomy): Eukaryota > Metazoa > Chordata > Aves > Accipitriformes > Pandionidae > Pandion > Pandion haliaetus. The sequence continues at coordinate 198,213 of VYZV01008305.1, read as the reverse complement.
CTGGGAGAGCCAAGGGGAACAAGATTCATATGCCTGTTCCTCTTGCACAGCCTTTCGGCACAGTCTTGCCCGGGGTGATGTGGCTGCAGGGGTAGAGCAGTCCGTCAGGCAGGAGTTCGGAGCGGTTTGACCATTCTCTGCAGAGCAACCATGGCAAGCGGCCCATGTTTCACAAGTGGGGTTTTCCCATCAGACTCTTCCAGCTGCTATAAATAACAGGAAACGTTTTGTCATTTTCTGCTCCAGAGAAGGTCAGGAGCTGGATTCTGTGGTCTTCTGTGCTTTAATGAGGTTGGAGATTATGCGGTATACCCAGAAGCCCCCTGGGGCAGCCTGCCTGGGGCCATTTGGCTCCTTGGATGGAGAAGTCTTGAATGCCAGCCTTTGGTAAAGTTACCTTAGCCACCCTTTATGAGATGTCAGATCCTGCTAAATCCTTCACATGCTCTTCATCTCAGAGGCCAGATGTTAACTCTTGGATTGCTACAGAACCCACTCAGAAGAGGTTTGAACCATCCTCTGTCTGCAGTAGGAAAAGCTTCTACCATGGATCCCAGGATGGACACAGGGACACCAGCCACTGGTCTTGTGAGCTTGCTGGGAGCTCATCTTGCAGCTTCCTTGACTCATCAGCGCTTGGTATTCTGCTCATGGTGGGCAAATGCTTAAAATTTTCTCTTTGCCTCCTCCATCAAGGAAGCTGGTCCTGCCTGAATCTTCCCTGGGAGTGATAGAGCAGCTTTGACTCCTGGGTGGTTGTTCTCTGATGGCCAGACCATTGCACTTACCAGTGTGTTCTTGCCACAGGGGACCAAAGAGTCCCCAACAAATGGCAGAAGACTTTAAGCAGCCCTCAGTGCAAACCAATTTTCTAGCTTTTCTTCAAATTAGAGTATTTGCCTTTCAGTATCCCCCCAAACCAATACTCGGTCAAACTTAAAGTGAAACTACCCATGCAGTGCTGTGCCACCTCCATTACTGGGGTATGCTCCTTGTGCCTTGCCTCCTTCAGCCAGTCAGATCCTAACAAACCCTGGTTCTTCAAGGTTGCTGTCCTCCATCCTCATGGCTAGGACTTTGGTTAACACCATGGTGCCAAGGGGTGATTGGAAAGGTCCTAGGGCATAAGAATGGTTTCAGCAGAAACAGGTCACAATAATCTATTTCCAGTGCAATTGATATATGCACACCAAGGCTGGGAGTTATCCTACTGTACCTCTTAAATTAGGGAGGTGACTGCCCAGTGCTCCCACCGTAGTTAGTGTAAGGGATGGGGAGATGCCTCCAGAAACCGGTTTGCTCCATACACATGGCAACTGCCCTTTCTTTCTCTGTTAATTACAGAAGAAACGAAGTGCAAAACCTGAAGGGTTCTTGTCTGGGTCTAGCTGGCGTGGAAGAAAGTAACACACCTTCTCTGGCTGGTAGTAGCGATGGGTCTCCATTGGGGTCATATTATTTCCCATTGGGCATCCCCAGCTCCTCTCATGGTTTACCTGGCTTGTGCTTGCAGCAGGATGGAAACCCAACAAATCAAGCAGGAAGATCCAGCCCTAGGAATTTGCTCAGACATTTCAACAGCTTTCTTGGGTCATGGAGAGCCACAAACATCAGGTCCGTGCTGCCTGTCGCCCCAGGAGCCATGCAGAGAGGAGGCAGAGCCGCCGTCTGCCGCCTCTCCCATTTCCCCAGCAGATGCAAGAATGCTTTGATGTCTGTTCCCCCAGCCCTGAGTGCCCAGCACCAGGATTAAACACTAGTCAGACCCCTCCACTGCCTCCAGATAAATCTCCTAAACTCATGCAAGCCCCATTCAAAGGGGTCCCAGCAATCCCCTCTTCCAGAATAAGGATTAAAAATAGTTTCTCCCCTTGCACCTGCCCCTCCAAAGCCAAGATCATGTTTTATTTTTACAGCGCAGATTTCCTGATGGTTGTCTACTTTCTGGGGCATAGAGGACAGGGACAAATAGAAAAATTATCCATCTCAACAGTGCAAAGAAGGTAGGCAGCATGGAAATTGCTCACAGTACACATGGGTTGGAAGAAATCCTTCCCACCCTAACCTCTCCTTCCTATAACCTCATGCTTTGAAACCAAGGCAGAAATGCAGGTCCAGGGATGGTCCTTAGGAAAAATAGTGGATTTTGCTCCTTTTTGCATTTCTTTAGATGCCACTTCAAGGGGCAGGACGGCTGCAAAAACTGAAAATGGAATTGCTTGTTTGTGAGGGTATTATATCTGTCTCTAAGGCGTTTTTTGGGTCTTAAGTTAGCATCCCGTGCACAGATCTCTGAAGCAGTGCAGGAAGCCTGGCTCAGCCCCGATTAAATGGTTTCGGTGAGGCCGAATTATTTTTTGTAAAAGCCTGTGTGTTTACATTTCATAAGCTTATTTTAAAACACATATGTATACAAGAGCAGGCTTATTTATAAGGCAGAATAGCCTGCTGTGTCCTTACCTGACTTAAGTGTCAAGGAAGCAGCTTTTTTTTATTTTTTACAAGTGCAGTTTAAAATAAAATACTGGTTTGCTGTGCGCCAGTGAATCTGCCCAAGAGGAGGTCAGGGCAAGGTCTTGTTTTCCAACTGTAAAAAGCTATTTTGCTTGTTTATGGAGCTTCCTCTTGCCAGCTGTCATTTTAGGTTAATCTGTTAATGACAGCTATAGGTAAAAAAACTCATTTCTATCCCCTAGAGTCCTGGCAAGCCTGCATTGCCAAAATCCCAAACTAGCCAGGCTTCCCAGCAAACACCATTTGGGAACTTTCCATCAGTAAAGCGGGATTTGCTGGGTCACCCATTCAGTCCAGGTTCTTGACAAGGTTTCTGGCTTCAAGTCCCCCACAGAAATACAGGAGAAAGCCTTTTGAGGGGGGATCTTGGCATTTTCTGCTTCCGCTGAGGGAAGGATTTTATTCTTTATTCTTGGTTTTAACCATATAAACTGGCAACACACAAGCCCAGCAGCAGGAAGGTGAGGAGTACCTTATGGTGGTGCTGAAAGGCTGCAGGTTGAAGTATGATATGTTACGTATGGACCTTAACAGCAGGATGGGGAGGGTGAGGAGAGCCCCAAGGAGCCGCTAATTTACACGAAAGCAAAGCAAAGCTTTGACTGTAGGACATAAACTTCATCTTGCACAAGGGACAAAAAGCCGTATGTGTTTTTATGCCTATGCTCAGGGATATTTTTCTGCTTCTAGCAAGCTTCCATGAAGCACGTGGGCCTGGTGGGTATGAACATGAAGACCTAGGAGGTAGGGGGGCGGGCAGATGCCATTTATACTCAGGAAAGAGCTGAAGCAGACATGGTGTAAGGGATGGTTTTCCGTCCAGCAAAGTTGTAAACCAAAGCCCTGACCACTGGTGGTTATTTAAAGACTCCTGCGGCGCTTCCTGCGATGGGAAGGTGCTTGGCCTATGTTCAGGCTGGGTGACTGCTCTCTGCAAAGCCAAATAAACAGCAGCCACTTGAACTTTCCACCTTGTAGGCTTAGTCAGATGCCTTGTCCCCGGGCCATGACCGAGTGCTGTGCCTCAGACAGCCTTTGCGGACAAGCCTCCTTGGAGGATTCAGGGTGATGATGAGGGTTTGAGGTTGAGGGGTGCTTTTTCTGTTGCATGAAGGACCCCAAGGGAAGAGTTTGGTGCTGCTTGGAGCTGAGAGGGTGCATCTGGGAAGGGAGATATGTGTCTCCAGAATGGGCTGGGACGCCTTATGTGTGATTCCGTGTCCTTCAGTGACCTTGGGCCCGGCAAAGAGAGAGGAAATTGTATCTTTTAACGCTAGACATGTACTTCAGATGCTAAATTTCCTGAGAGGAGCACAATCCAAGTAGCAGGACCAGGAATCTCATCTATCCATCAAGGCATGATGGGGATGGGTGAGTGCAGTGACCATCTCATCTGCAGGATATCCATGAAGGTGCCAAGGCATCAATGATGAGATGCCCATGGTGATATTTCATTGGTTGGGGAGGTTGGAGGTGGTTCCTTCCAACCTCAACCCTTCTGTGACAGTCAATGTGAAATGTCAGACATTTGCCTGTACATATGTTGGTGCTTTTATTGAGTTGTATTTAATGTGGTGCATGTCTCTCCCCAATTCTGACCCTTCCCTGGTGACCTGAGATGTTTCAGCAACTCACATGAACCCTGCGACAGATGCTTCTTCCTCACATCCAGTGGCAGCCCCTCAGCCTGGGAACTTTTGCAAGACTTGGCAGTAGGGACATTGCAGGAGTATTTCACACAGGACCCAAAAATATTGCTGTCGGTGCAGCATCGGTCAGCCTGAACGCAGGGTCAGGTCCCTAAGAAATCAGACTGTTGACGAACAAGCTTGAGCGTATTCAAATGTATCGTCTGATTTTCTTGGACTGCAAAGTTTCCAAGGGAGCCAAAAAGCTGGCTGCTCTTGTTGACTTTGCAGACCAGAAATACAGCCGGGTTCAGTGAAATAAGGAAGCTCGAATTCTTGTATTGGTGTAGCATAGAAGGAAAAAGCTCAATTTGGAAAAGCTCAAATGTCCGCTTTAGAGATAAAACTAAAAGTCCAAGGTGGTGGTGTGCTCTGGCTCTGCTGCCTGGTCTCTGCCTGAACTCAGCATCAAGGATGATGGCTCAGACATGGGGCAGCCCACTATATCTAGCCCCAGGTACAAAATCCTTGCTTGACACCCCTCTGAATTTCTAGCAAAGAAGCAACTCCAGGGGCATTTCTTTTGATAAAGGTCAAAAAGGTGGGTCCACACAAGCATTGGGGAGTGCAGATACAAGCCGTGCCAGTACGCACCAGCACTGAGCTGGGATGAGAGCGCAGGAGACATCAGGCAGGAGCAGAGCATCACTTTAAACTGCAATTGAACTCTGAAATGGCAGTGAACTTGAAGCAAGCCCACGTTTTGGGCCAGGCTGGCTGTGAATCAGCTCTGGAAAATGAAAGACGAAACTTTCTGACTTCAGTTCAAGTTATGAACTTATAAACTCCCAATTATCTGGTTTAATGGACACAAGCCAGAGACAAACATCATTCGAGGCAAGTGTATGGGACAGCTTCCTGAAAATGAACTCATTGAAAAAGGAGTGATTTGGAAACTAAAAGTTTGACTCAAAATCTTGTATTTTAAAAAGCTGGTTTAATTTGGCATGAAGAAAATTTTGCTGTGGATCCCAGAGCTGCTCTTGAGCATCCTCCATCCCTTTACTACTCTTTGCTAAGATGTAGGGGTACGATAAATCACTTCCAAAAATGAAAGCTGAAAAAAATACCACATTTTAAGCCCATCTGAATGATGGTAAATATGCAAAAAAGCTTCTGCACAGGACAGCCATGTAAACTTACTCCTTTCCCCCTGAGATAACAAGCCCAGGCTGGCAGTGAACTATGGACAAGTGGGGGCAATGGGGCAGCCCATGGCCTGGCTTTGCTATTTCATGACACAGCTTTGGGGTGGGGGTTAGAATAGGGATGTCCCACATGTGGGTGCAGTTTTTGTCAGCAAATCTTAGTACTGCAGGGGTTTTTGCAGATGTTATTCCAGCATAAGGCTTTTTTTCCTCTGTTTCCCTTTAAATTACTGATTTCTTTTCTCTGTTACTTCAAAAACGGCTGTATATTCCCCAAAACTGTCTTCAGGCATTAAGAAAATCAGAATACATGCCTGAAGCTCTGCTAGGGATAAAAACGTAGAAAAGGCATCATGCACACAGCTGGGAAGCAGTTCCTCCTGCGAGCTGCTAAAATTGGCATCTGCTAAAGTTAGCGAAGATTTCCCTGAGCTCTTGGTTTTTTTATTGAAGTGGACGGGTCAAGGACTGGGGTTTTATCAGTGCCCTGGCATCAAAGGGATGCACCCGTGGTCCCAGCTGCTGGGAATCATCTTTGTCCTTGGGGCTGTGGCTGCAAGCCAAGAGGATGGCCAGGGCATGCTGCTGGTGAGGACTTGGTGACGCTGTCACCAGCTTTGGAGGCAGCAGCGCCCACAACAGTGCTCCTGCCCAGCTCCTGCCTGCAGTTGTGCCAGTGAAGTGGGTTTGCTCGGAGTCAATCCTTGGCATTAACCAAAATCTCCTATTCCTACCTCTATGCAAGACTTGTGCACTGCGCTGGTCTCCTGGGAGCAGATTTGGGGCAGGTGCCCCTCTGCTGTTGAGTTAGGTAAAGGCTTCATGGGTGCGTCCATCCAAATGCAGGTTACTGCAGTCCTGCAGGGTTGTGGAGGCTCAGGCAGGGAGTCTGTGGGTCCAGCTTCATGGGAGAGGTCAGTCAGTGTTTCCAGACCCTGCAGGGAAGCATCTTGGCAAGGTCCTCAAAGTCCTTAAGGTGCCACCATCAGATGGAGCAAATGCAGCACACAAGTAGGGCTCAAGGGAAGTCCTTCTGCTGTGTTTTTAGTAAATACCTGTCCACGGTGTGCTAAAGATAGCGGAGAGGATGTGCTCCATCTGTTTGATGAACGACAATTACAGTATAGATCTGGAAATGGGGTGGGGAGTGTTTTATTGTCCAGCTGATGAAAGAAAATACCAGGTTAGTTCCCACCTGAGAACGTGCAGCAGAGTTTTACACCACGTGTCGGTGTTTAATAACAGTGCTCATTTATCAGCCCTTGGCTGCCTGACCCAGTCCCCATGCTGCCCACAGTGCCATGCCAGTACAGCTGCCTGTTTGCAGGGAGATGGGCTGGGAATGGATCAAACTGAAAATAAACTTTTTTTTTTTTTCATGTAATTCCCCCAAGGTGAGATCAGCTCCTGGGTGCCTTCACCAAAGCGGCTGTCGACGTCTCAATGCCCTCCTGCCAGCAGGGCTGAGTCAAGCTGGGTAGTGGCTGACTTTGTGCTGGAGCGGATGAGCCCCATGCTCTGTGGCTGGAGGGGACATCTTTGGTGGCCCTCGTCTTTCTGCTCCCTCGGGCTGGACCGCGGTGGGACAGCGTGTCCCTGGGTTGGTTTTGCTGTTGTTTGTCATGTGCGATGCTAAATTTAAATGATTTGTGGAATAGCAAAACATCCTTTGTGCTGGCTGCTGTGAGTACTCTATGCTATATAGAGTACAGCGCCTATAGGGTGCTGTAGTATGGTTTATCCGCTAAGAAAACAGTACAGATTTCAGCATGGAGCCAGGTATATTAATAGGAATGCCCTCAATTGGCTGCTTCTCCATACCACAGGAGCTTATAATGGGGGAATTGATTGAGCCCTAAGTCAGCGCTGAGTGTTTCTGCACTTCTACAAGGTCTCCGTAGATTTTCCTCAATGTTGGCATTTTCTGTTTACTGCAGCCTGGCTCTTTAGGAAGCAGCATGAAAAAGAAATGGAGAAAAACCCTCCTGGGGTGCACCCGCAACAGGCAGTGTGGCTGTCTGCCTCCCTCCTCAGGCTGAAACCATCTTGTGTGCCTCTGGGAGCAGAGGGGCAGAGACCACTGTGGCCAGATCTCAAAGCAAGTATTTAACCTGGATGGCCGAGCTGCTCCTGATGACCTCTGTTTCTGGCAGATCAGAAACACCCATGGTAGGTCCCATGGCTCCCCTACAGAGCCCATACATGCAGGAGCACCTGGTGCTGCTGAGCGAGGAGCCCAGGGCAGGGATCGGCAGCGCCCAGTGAGTGCAGTGGGGACAGAGGGGAGAAGGCGTGGTGGTGGGGCGGCCTGGGTTTTAGGCACCGTCCCGTTTTACTCATGGCCCGTGCAGCTGGCAAGGTTGCAGGCTTGCTGCCCTGTACTCTTGCCAGTGTCTGTGATGCGCCGTGGTGAAGCTTTTCGGAGCCCAGCGCAGCATCTCGGTCTCTGGGAGCCTCTGTTTTGATGGCTGGAGCATCGCTGGGTTAGAACGAGGCTCCCTGGCTTTGCCTCTCCCTCAGGTCTTGTGTGGAGGGCCTTTCCCACACACAGCAGTTTTGGCTTTTTGCTTGTAATTTGGGCTGCTTTTTCATTCACCTGCTTTGCTTTTCCCCACCACCGAGAGACAGAGCATGTGCATGTGCATCTCCAAAAATATTTACTATCATCAGTAGCTGGCTGTTGGTTTCATCATAAATGATGAATTCGGGGTTGCAGCTTAATTTACCCAGGGAAGCTCGTTTGCTTTCGGCTTGATGAGCACCTGCTCCAGCACAGCAAGGATGGCTGGGAAATGCCACCCACACCGGGGTGTCAAAATGCCTCTGAAACCATCCAGGAGCCTAGCAGAGCCTGAGCAGCTTGCGTGTCTCCAGGCTGTTAAAGCTTACCCCTGGGGCCAGGGAGGATGTGCAGAACACAGATGAAACACCACGTCCTGCTTGTCCCGTCCCTGCTGGATCCGGCCATAGGAGCTGAGGAAGTTTTCCTGCTGAGCAGGGTGGAGAGGCTTCACATCTCAGCCTTTATTTAATTTTCAGGTGATAAAAGTGTTGCTTCCCTGGCCCAGTGCGTCTGAGCAGCCGGCGCTTTCAAACGCTTCCCTTTCTACAGGGAATTTGCATTTCCCTAAAGGCAGCACCAGTTTTATGCAAATAGCCCAATGAAAGAAAATCAAAGCCAATGTGTGCTCATGAGTAAGCATTCCTGGGCATTTCTTCAGCAGTCAAACCTCTCTTGCAAACCTTTTGGTATTCTGGGGAGAAGCAGCGTGGAGTTGCCGACTGTGGGTTCCTCCAGCCTGAAAAGTGCAGTGCGATGACCACTTCACCTCCACGTTGTCCCAAGAGCACTAACAGTCTGGAAAGGTGCTTTGCGGTTGCAACATCTTGTGGCTGGATTTGCTTTTCCTGGGTGCACTGTTCCATGGGACGTGGCATCCCTGCTTGTCGCGGTGTTCACATGATGTTTGACGCAGCACTGTAGGCAGGATGGGTTTCCTCCTCTTCCTGCCATTCCCCTGAGTACGTGGTCCTTCTTCAGTGCTTTCCAAAATCACCTGGGCATGGCCCATTGCAGCCGGCTGGGCTGTGCTGCACAACCTTCTTCTTACTTTCCCTGCCGGGATGGGGAGAGGAGTGAGTAGCAGCATCCCATGGTGGCTCTGACATCTGTTTGGAGCAGGCTTTTTGGTCATGCAAATCATTGCAATTTCTATTTCTTAGATGCCAGGGTGTTTGCTGGCTTTTATAAAGCCACTGCTGGAAATTGTTCCTGTGAATGACAGGAATATGATGAGATGACTCTGTTCATCTTATGTATCGAAGGACAGTTCATTAAAGTGACAAGAAGCACCAGGATCTCTATAGATTGCCATCAATTCCTTTTTTAGCCTGTTGTGCCTCACATAGCAGCCAGGAGCCACCTTGGCACGCTAGAGCACCACTGCGTTGCAAGTGAGGATGGGATTTAAAACGTGCTTGTCTGGAGTGCCGGTAGCCTGCTTTCTACTTCTGGTTCACAGCTTCAAGGGGGACCAACTTGATTGTAACAAGGGAGCTATTTTTACAGCCCAAGAGCATGTCCTGAGCTGCAGCATTGTAGGACTCTGGTCCCCCTGCAGAAGGGGTTTTCAGCACATTTTCCTAAAGCTCAGAGTCCTGTTCCAGTGAGGATTTTTAATCCCTTGGAAAATTTTGAATCCAGTTTGGAACCTGCTTGATGAAGAAGTGAGCTGGGAGGATGCTGGCATGGAGAGCCTCGGGTCACCTGGCCACTGGGCAGTCATAGAATCAGAGAATGGTTTGGGATGGAAGGGACCATGGGCAGTGATACCTTCCACTAGACCAGGTTGCTTAAAGCCCCATCCAACCTGACCTTGAACACTTCCAGGGATGGGGCATCCACAACTCCCTTGGGCAATCTCTTCCAGTGTCTCATCACATTCATCATAAAGAATTTCTTCCTTATGTCCAATCTAAATTTGCCTACTTAGTTTAAAACCATTGCCCCTTGTCCTGTTACTACAGGCCCTGGTAAACAGTCTCTGCACTGCCTCAACCTTGGCCATGGTAAAAAGTCTCTGCACTGGCTCAACCTTCTTCCTCCAAAGTGATGCTCAGTCCTCCCTTCTCCTCCTTCCAGTTTGTTCCTCCATCTCCCATGTTGACAGGGTGTAAATTGGGCCAAGGATGAGGAGCAGAAGCTTTACACACCTGGGCTCGGCAATGGGCAGGATCTGCATAGCAAGCAGACACCGATGTCCCACCAGGATGAACAGCTGCAACTTTTTGGCATTTCGTCCCCTTTGATCATTTATTTGAAAGAAAACCACCTTTATTTGCTCTGCACACTCTTGCAGGCAGGGGACACCTCTTGCCACCTGCCAGCACAGTGTCCCTTGACACTAGGGTTTTAGCACAAGAGCGGCAGCGGCTCAGACCAGAGGGTTTTGTCCCTGTTGCTGGCAGTAGCCAGGTGCAGGGGGTAGGAGAGGGTACAGGATCAGGCCGTGCCCATAGCCATGCATCCAAAACTGATAGCTCAGAGGTACCCGCTTTTATCCCCAGAGCTTTGCCAACATGTTGCCTTTGTAGAGCAATGGTCCCACGGTGACCGTGGGGCTCTGCCATGACTTTTTGCTGGAGCTAAGGAGGTTTCTGGAAGGGGGTTGTAGGGAAAACCTTCTCTGCAGGACCTGGGCTTGGTGGGGTGAGCCAGGAGCTTGGCATGCCGGGGGTCTGCAGCATGCCTGCGCACCATCGTACCTTGCAGCATCCCGCACAGGAGCAGGGCATCTTCCCGTCTCCCTTCACTTACTCCATGGCTTTTAATTATCCTGGCTGACACCCATCATGTTTCCCCCAGTGTCTTTCCATATAACCAGTAACCTTGGGGGAGCACTTACAACCTGCATGCAGCATCTCTGTCCCATCCTGCTGGAAAGGGGAAGGGCTGTTTCAAGGGGTGGTTTCTGCTGGGGGATGACAGTGGTCAGGGCTGGTGAGGACAAGGAGGACCCATCCCAGGGTTTTCCATGCAGCAGTGTCCTCATGGGCTGGTGGCTGCCTTCAAAAGTGCTTCGGTGCCCACTACAATGGAGAGGCCTGGGGGTGTTGCCGCCCCACAGCAGCCTGTCACAATACGTGTGGCTCTGTCCCCGTGGGGTGAAATGTGTAAACCCAATACTGGGGAGCAAGGGTGAGATAGATGGTTTGGGATGACAGCCCCTGAGAGCACAGATTGTGGATGGTGGAGGAAGCTCAAGGACCCACAAACCCCATCTCAATCTGGTGCCAGTGACTTGAAGAGCTGCCTTTCTCCAGAGCTTGGCTTCTCTGGTAAATGCTGGCTATAGCTTGATAGCACCAGAGAAGAACTTTCCATGGAGCTCATCACAGGCAGAGCATGTTTTCTTCTCTACTGTGCTGCCATCCCCAGCATGTCATGGAGCAGGGTGTACTTGCAACACTATCTGCAGGTCAAAATCCAGCCATTGGGTAGACTGAGTCCCCTGGAGCCCCCTTCTTCGTCAACAAACATTCATCAAAGCCACCGCGGCTGGTTGGCATTGGGAGTTGTGCAAGACACACCAGTGACGCAGAGAAGTCTGCCAGTGCCCTTTGGTCAGGGCTGCTGTTGGCTTGACGAGGAGGTAGGCCTGGGTGACGTAGGGACATCTTCACATTGGGATGCCACCGCTGAGCAGGGACATGCAAAATAACAAAGTTCAGGTCTGGTGGAAAACGGGGCAGTTGAAGAACAGAGGCCAAAACACCAGTGCTGGAGGAGGCAATGGAAAAACTAAATGCAGGCTGCACCTCTCCCAAAAATAGCCTCCCTGGCACAGGCTTAAGCTGTACTTCGAAAAGGAGGTCACAACAGACCCCCTGTGCCCTTCCCAGGCAGCTGCCGTTGCCCATGCTCCTGGTCCTTCCCCTGTAAGAGGCATCACTCCCTGCCCACATTTTGCCGTTCAGACACCTGCCATTAAATTTGCTCAAAAGGCTGCGAGAAACCACAAGAAAAGATGAGCAGATGTTCAGCCACGCCAGAGATTCAGAGTGGGAGAGGCATGTGTTGGTGGCAGTTGTCAGGGAGGACCCCTGGGGTCGGCTTGCCCCCCTATGTATGTTTTGGGGTGAGGATGCTGCTTTGGGATTTTTTGGTTTCCAAGGATGCTCTTGGGCAAGGCAGGAAGCCTAGAAATGCCCCATCGGATGCAGAATTGCTTTTTTTTCCTGACTTCTCTGACCAAAAGAAATTCCTGAAGGATGGGGGGAAGCTGTCCCCCAGCATTTGGGTGATGCTCTGTGCATCGGGCACTGGAGCACAGGGACCAGCCAAGCCTTTCACCCCCCCAAAAAAACCCCTCTGGGGCGCACCCTCTACAGATTTGGGAGGCAGCCAGCCCAAAGCCTGCTATTATTTTTCCCCGTGGAGTTGGCCTCTCTTCCGCCCACTTTTTTATTTTTTTACTCCTTTCCCTTCAAATCCAAGCCAGGAAAAGCCTCTGACGTCGGCACCGCGGCTGCGAGCTCCTCGTGGCTGCTGGGGGAAGGTGGCGGAGGGGATATCCCGGATCATAAAACCAGGATCTTGCTGCAAGCAGGGCTGCAGCTGGCTGCCCGTGAGTCGTCCACTGCTGGGGACAGGATGGGAGGGGTGGGCAGGGGGCTGCGTTTGGCTGGGGGAGGGTCCTTTTCCCCCCAGTGCCGAACATTTGGTACCTTTTTGTGTTTTTTATGAGCTGCTTCTGGTGGCTGAATCTCTTACGGTGCAAGAAGGAGTTAGGTTAAAAAATGCCATCCATGCACACACCTCAAATTCAATCTGCTTGGGGGTTGCATGTGGGGAGAAAACCTGGAATTGCAGCTAAAGGGCTGTTCAAGGGGTGCCTGGAGCATCTTGCGTTTCCTCCGGGGCATTGCCCCATGAGCACTGGAGAGGAGAGGCAGCCCCGTCACTGGTGGCCATCACAGGCATCCTTACATCAGCACGGGGTCAATGTCCCATCAGGGTTGTGGACCAGCACCAAAGCGGGCGAGAGGGAAAAACAACTTCCAAAGGGCTGCTTTAGGCACTTTCCACACTGCCTCAGCCTCTCTTTAAAGAAAAAAGGTGCAAATAAAAGATAAAAAGGGGTCAATTATGTTACCAGGGCCTCCGGTGCATTCCAGCCTGCACAGTGCTGGGAAGACTGTGTGCTCTTCTTTTTATCTGTCTGGCTTGCTGTCTCATCTTCTCCATTCCTCCCTTTTTCCCAGTCTCCTAAGTGCCTCCTGCTTGCGAATCTCCACACCAACATCAAGCCGGCATCTTTCCCCCCTGCCTAAATACCACCAAACTCCTTTAAATCTGACTGGAGCTATAAAATTAGGGCTATAAAAACAGGCTCTTTTCTGTGAATTTACATGTTAGCCAGCATTTACCGCATGCCAAAAAGGATGTGGAGGAAGATGCATGACCTAGTTTATCTTGCAGGTGCATTTTGGTGGGCTGCCGAGAGCTCCCAGTACCTCTCCCTCTGTGCCCGTGCACACACTGCTCCGCTCCCAACAGCAGATACCCCGCAGCTGCCGCTGCCTCCCCACGGTACCCGGCATGGCTTTTCCGGGACATCCCCATCTGCTCTTTCCAGCTCTGCACCTGGAGCAGGATGTGTCAGTGGCCACTTACACCTCTGCCCCCAGATGCCGGCTCCTGTGGGGTGTTTTGTTTCCGTTGCTCTCCTCCCGGATCTTCCCTGTTTCCTTCCGTGCAGATGCGGCCAGAGGAAATCTCAGCATGTTGGCTTTCCTCTGGCTGAGTCCAGGCTGTGGTCGTGGGCTGGGGACAGCACTTTGGCTCTCTGTGTTCTGGGATCTGTCCCCTTTAGCGGTGGTGCTGGTGGCAATGGTGGCAGTGGTGGTGCTGCTCGTGGTGGTGCTGCTGGTGCTGGTGGTAGCAGTGACAGTGGTGGTGCTGCTGGTAGTCACGGCAGTGGTGGCAGTGGTTGTGCTGCTGGTGGATCTCCTTGTGTGTGCAACAAAACCTTGTAGACCTGCTTACTGTGGTCACACATGGCAGTGGTAGATGTGTGCAGAACTGCTACATGGTAATAACTGGGACTACTCAGAAACTTGCATTCAGTTTTCAGGGTGATGGAAATGCTTGTTGTGGAGGTAGGATTGGGAGGAGGGAGAGTAGGAGTTGATCAGCCATAAGGGGAAAGGGCTGTTCAGTGTCTTGCTACATGAGTTGAAAGCAGGAGAGAGGTCAAGCAAATGTAATACAGACGGGTGTTTTATTAGATTTTTCTGAAGGTGAAGTTTGAACATGAGATGTGCTCACTCGGGAGATAGCTATATTTATATACGGGTAAGATACAGATTGTTTGGGTGAGAAAGAGCCTTTGTTCCAAGTCCCACTGCTAAAGCCCACGTGGAGCGACTATTTGGCTCTGCAGTTTCCTTTTCCTTTGCTTGGGAAGTTGCTGTGTTTAGGAGAACCTGACTTCACCAGCTGCATCCCGCTAGCCCGAGTACCAGCAGAAAAGCCGTCAGGTCACAGCTCCAGCCAAGCCGTTTCATTAACTGCAGCAAAGAAGACCTAGCCTTTATTTTGTATCAAGGTGCCAGGAGGAAGAGCAGCCTCATCCCTGCTGTTGCAGGCTCTGTGCATGGATGGCTGGGACAAGGCCAAGATAGGCGTAATGGAGCTGCCACACTGCAAAGGAATAATTAGGAGAGCCTCGTGAGCCCCTCCACTTTGGGGTGTAGGCAAGGACGTGATGGCTCAGCGGTCCCGATCCCCCAGAGCGGCATCCTCCATTGCTCTCTTGCCACAGTGGGGTGCGTTCACCATGGATCTGTGCCAGGCTCTTGGGTGCAAAACTTTGTGTGGGAGAACCAGAAACTTCCACAGTCATGACACAAAACATCATTGTGGCTTGCACGGTATGCTTGTCTTTTGGGGGCTTTCCAAGGAAGAAGCCCACCATTTCCACTTGTGGAAATTCCAAGGCAAGTGTTGCCAGTGAAGCTTTGAGATGAGCTTGCAGGTGTTGGGGTGGCAGTGATAGGCACATTGTGAGGAGGTGGTCCCCATCACTCCCTAGCCTTGGGCACAGCAGGGGGATGGTGGCAGCAGGGTACCTACCTCTGATTATCCATGCTGGATTTCCTTCATTGAGCTTCACCCTGGTGGGTTTGAGCCTGAAAGGCCAGTGCTGCGCTGCTGAGCATCCTCATCCAGGTCTTGCTTACTGTGTCCTCACGTGCTTCATCTAGATCTCCCGTAGTGCTCAAGTCAGAAGGATATTTATTCACTTGGCAGGTTATCAATATCAGCTGAAAAACCCTTTTCCACATTATTCTGCCATGCTTAATATGGTGATCAGCATCACAGCCTGTAGCACTGGGGATGATTTGCAATTGAATATCCATTAGGGATTTAGGGACTTTGGGGCTGAATTGCCGGGACATGCAATTGCCAAAATACTTGAAACGCTTCCACTGGAGAGGAGACCTTGTGGGAAAGGAGCACTCACTGTTCTCGTATGCAGGCGGTTCCCAGTAAACCTCCGTTACTGGCAGCAAGCATACCCAAGCCAATAAAAAATTATATGGGATCCAGAGTGCCGATGGTGCACAAACCATGTGTTGGATGACGATGGGGAGCAAGCTACCGTTCCTGGCATGTGATGCTGGCGTTGGTGCTCACAGCAGCTCCAAGTCTCACGGCATTCTCAGTGGGTGGGTTTAATCTGGGGCATGGTTCATATTAACATGACCCTGCAGCCGGTTAAAATGGGACATAAGGTCGTTTGGAGTAGGGAGGAAGTTGGGTTTCACTGCTTTTCCTTGTGCACTGCAAGCATCTCTCATGCTGGTGCATTGAGCCCCAAGGGGCAGGAGGCAAGATGTCGTTAAATGTGGTGGAAGCTGAAAGAGCCAAGAGACAAAGGCATTAAAAGCAGAAGATCTTTGGATCCTTTGCTTCAGAGAAATTGGTTTTGCAAGGGCATGATTTGGGGAAACACCTGCATTCCAGCAGCTCTTCCCTTTGAGCACACATCTCTGGCTACCCATCCCTTCTGCCTCCCATCCCTTTGGAGGGTTTTAGCCTCTTCTTTTTCCTTGAAGCAAATGGAGAAGGAAGGAAGAAGCTTGCTGAGGGGGTTGCCAGCATGTTTTTCTTGGAAAACATTTGCTCGCTGGGTTGCTGGCTCTTTTCGTGGCCATGCTGGCCCGCAGCTCAGCAGCTGGACCTCTAGGAGCCACATAGCCAAAACCAGCCCAAAATTACCCTCCAGAAATACCATTTCTTACCTGGCCACGGTGAGCTCATCTCGGGGGGGGGGGGGGGGGGGGGAGCNGGGGGGGGGGGGGAGGAGACCCCGCAAGCAAAGAGATGGATGGGGACATCACTGGAAAAGCATATCGAGCCCAGGGGGAGAGGTTTCCCATCCCATCTTGCAGGAGCATTGCAAGCTTTGAGCAAAGATCCCAGCTGTTGTGGTCCAGCTGGGGAGGGTGAGCTGCCTTGGAAGGCTCAACATCGCCTGGGGCCTGAGCTGCTCTGAATCAGACCCAAAATACTTCTGGGAGGCACGTCTCACCTTGCTTCCATCCCTCAGCCGAGCTTCCAGCCTCCATCAGCTGTTAAAATCTGATTTTCTCGATGGAGACTGGAAAATCTCCCCCAAGATGTCCACTCATCCCCTGCAGCCCAGGCAGGGTTTGAACTTCACAGAGCATCCTTGCAGGGTGGATTATTACTGTTCTTCAGCGTCTTTAAAAAAAAAAAAAAAAAGCACCCCAAATGAAGAAGCCCACAGCTCAACACTGCTGAGCCACAAGTCACCATCGCAAACCACAGAGCTGGTTTTCTCCCATCTTCCCCGATCTTTTTATAGGGAAAAAAAAAATGAGTCAGGAGTGATGGGACATGATTGACAAGGGGGTTTGGGGCAACTAAGGGGGATGGAGACATACAAGGGTCTGCAGAGGAGCTGGGGATGGCTCAGTGCTGAAATCCCTTTGAGTTGTGGCCTTCCCAGCTCCTAGCCCCCTCTAAGCTCCTTTCCAAAATCCCAGCTACAAACCCATGGGCACAGAGATGTGCTGTGCGCCGGGGCAGTGCCAGGGCTCACACGTGCTGCCAACAAATTAGTACCCTGCCAGCAGCAAAGTCCACTATTGTAGCAGCCAAGCTGGGCACGATTCGGAGAGCAACCGTGCTTCCCCTTGCCACCTCGCCTGGCTTTTTTTCCTTTCGCTATTTGTTTTTTTCATTCCTGGGGACCACTGGTGAAGCAGGAGCCAGCGAGCGGGTTGTAAATGATGCTTAGGCACGGAGGAGCCTGGTGACAGCACCCAGGTGGTGTGATGAGCTGGTTGGTGCTCAGTGCACTTCCCAGCTCCCACCTTGTCTTGTTGCATCAGGATAAAACAACCCGGAGGGGAAAGTTTCTTGGCGCTGGGGCATTAGGAGAAGAGGCAAGTGGGTGCATACTGGCCCGGCTCGGGTTACTTATGTGCTTATGGTCTATTTTGAGGCTCCAGCCACGTGGCGCTAAGCAGCCGCTGACCCAGGGAAGGCACCAGCTTCAAAACAAGAGTCTGGTGGGTAACAACTGGGGGAAGAGCCAGGTTTCTCTCTGCTCCAAGCAGGGCTGGCAGCACCCTCGCTTCCCCACTGGGCCAGTCCTTTCTTGGGTTTTGGCATTTCCAAAGTAGGAATTTATTTTCTTTTTTAATTTTTTCCATTGCCATCCTTGAAGGCAAAGATGCCCCAGGTCGCGAGGCCAGGGTACTTTATAGGGAGCAATGTGCTGGCAGTGATGAGGATGCAGATGTGCGAGCAGGGAGACACATCCATCACTAGCGCCAGCGAAACGGCGCAGCTGCGACCTCCTCCTCTGTTCCGCCCTGCCTCAAGAAAGCTCATTTGTGGGCGGCTTAGTTTGCCTAAGAGCATTAAAGGTGCATTTGGTGGACATTAGCTGCTCGAGCAGCACCAGGAGCATGTGGCTGATTAGGGGCAGCGGTGGCTGGTTTCGGGCAGAGCGCCGTATTTGGGGCAGAAATATTTGCTGTGCGTTTCAGGGACTCAAAGGTGAGGTCTGGGGAGAACAGGATGGGTGCCAGGGGGGTCAGCTTGCATGGCTTAGGTCCTTGAATACACCAGCTGGGTGCTGATGTTGGGCAGCATGAGAGCAAGCCCCTTCCCTGCCATATGCTTTTCCCTTTTGCGGGGAAATGAGAGTTGTCCCCCTGGCTTTCCCGTGCCATTTCAGCTTTTCAGATGATATTTCAGTTATTTCTTTAAATACCACCTTGCTTTCTAATCTACGGTCTCCTGCAACGATGAGCATGGTCAGGGATGCGTGTACGGGAGCCAGCCTGGGGAGGAGGACCCTCACCACCATATTTCCCTTTCCTTCTCCTGCAGCCTCGCTCTCTGCTGGGATTTATGGAGGTGCTGAGGAGCAGCTCTGAGCCCCACAGACCCCATCAGCCCACCCCATAAAGCAGCGCCCGGCCGCCTCACCTCATCTCGCCCGGCATCCCGACTCTCCGACTCAACCATTCAAGGCTCCCGTGCATGGATCGCCCCAGCGAGGGACCGCTGCCGGACGCCGCTGACACCGCCCCGTAGGCTCCCGGCCCCCCGTGCCGCCCCCAAGTACTCCACATACCCCGATGGGGTAACGTGACGGGGGTCACCCTCCCGCCACCGCCACCCCCCCATATGCAGAGGCCTTTCTAGAGCGCCAGGGAGCGCACGGCACCGGAGGAGGCAGCCGCTCACCATTGCGCACACGCCGAGGACACCGACACTACAGCAAAGGGATTTTTTTTATTATTATTATTATTATTATTATTATTATTATTATTATTATCATTAATATTATTTTTTCCCATCTGGCTTTTTCCCCCGGGGGGCTTGCAGTGTGTCAAGGAAGCCGGCGCGCTCCCAGGAGCTGGGATTATTTGCACAACGTCTGTATACTGAGTTCTCGATCCTGGTTTTTTTTTCATTTCTTAAGCACAGAGGGGTGGTTGCTTTTTTTTCCACTCCACGCCACGCTTTTCTTGGGTTTTTCCCCCACTGCCATCAGCACCACTTCACCCTCCTCCCATCCCACCATGGCCCGGATGAACCGCCCTGCGCCGGTGGAGGTCTGCTACAAAAACATGAGGTTCCTGATCACCCACAACCCTACCAATGCCACGCTTAGCACCTTCTTGGAGGTAAGGAGGGGAGGCTGGAAGGGGGGGACCGGGGTCCAAGTGCACGTTTTGGGGCTAAAAGCCAATGTGGAGATGCAACAGGGATCAGTCCTGTGTAGGATGAGGCAGCAGTCCATCCCCTTTGGTACCACAGCCCCTGGTGGCATCCCAAGGCAGTGGATCCAATCACTGCCAGCTTTTTGGGGTTGGATATTTTAGAGGACCCCAGGCCTGATGTTTGGGCACACTGGAGATGGAGCAGAGTTTCCCCATTCCTGTTGCATCCCCTGCCAGCTCCACCAGCACATCACGTCAAGGGGCTTTGCAGTGATGCACATAGATGCACACGACCTCCCCTGCATCTCCAGCTCCTCAATAAGGACTTTTCATCCCAAATATCCCGCCGTCTTTCCAATGCCCAGAGTGTCTTGGGCAGTGCACAAGGAGCTGGAGGGCTTGGTATTGCATGAGCCAGCGACAGTGCCCTGCCTGGGAGCGCTGCCTCCGGCACTGGCAGCAGTCGGGAGTTAGAGGGGCATTAATGGATGCATGTCTGTGGTCCGGGACGAAAGGCTTCGACTTGCTCTTTCTATCAATGCCTGGGGGAAGCAGCATGTCCTGCAGGTTCAGTTGAGGCAGTACAAGCAGCTTCTGCTTATGAGGAGTCATTTTGGGATGTTACTGCATTCCTAGGAGGGGGACCTGGGGGTGCACGTGAGCCTGGTGAAGAGTTTTTGCCTTAGACTTAAACTGTGTTGAGGTCTGATGTGCTGGCACCAGAGGCATCCTCTGAGCTCAAGGAAACCCCACAGTGCACACCTGAAAAAAACCATGTGAGCTCCACCAGCTCAGAGAGCTGCAGGAAGGTGGTTGCGATTTGGGGACAGCCACCCCATACCCTGCACGCTGTGCACAAGGTGATGGGGATGGCACCAGTGGGAATGGGGAAGAATTCCCCTTTTCCTCCAACCACTTAGATTTTTGGCCAAGCCTGCTGAGTGTGCGGGGATTTGCTGCGGTCTGGCAAGTGCATATGGGGAATGAAGGAGATAGATCATTGAAGGGGATGATCTCACACAGTGCCCAGTGAGGCCGGTACGCTGACACGTAATCTGGGAGCAATCCTTACGGCGGGTGATAAGCCAGGCTGGAAACAGCCCAAGTCCCACGCCCAAGCCTGCAGCGCATTGGAATGATGATGGGATACAGCAACGAGGTCAAGAAGGAGCCCCTGAGCAATCTGCAAGATGCGAGCGCAGTTGGCGGGGTGTGCTATGACCCACCCCCCAGCCTATGCATTTCTGCAGCAGGAGTTGTGACCTTGCTGGGCACAAATAATTTCTCCTTTGGAGGACTTGTGCACATGTTGGGGTTGTTTCTTTGTGTAAAGTCTCTGCTGGTGTGGCCATCAGGGCTTAAAAATAAACAGGCCCGTTGTTGCTTGTGACGTCAAGGAGTCATGAAGGTGCTGGGTAAAAATCCTATCGTGGCCACACAGCTTGGTGCCCTGGGATTTCATGTTTCCTTGTGCTTCCCAGGCTGGATGGACCACAGGGGGGTTGCTCGAGGGTTCAGAGATAGGGCACAGCACTGTTTTAGGGTCGGTAGTGGTCCATGTGGTCATAGCAGGGCTTGGATATGTTGCGATTAACTGGAGTGCAACTGGCAGGGCTTTTTCAGACTCCTCCTTCCCTTTCCAGGACCTGAAGAAATATGGTGCCACCACGGTTGTGCGAGTGTGCGAAGTGACCTATGACAAGACCCCCCTGGAGAAGGATGGCATCACTGTCATGGTAGGTGGGTGGCAGGATGGGCACCAGGGGGCTGCCCCCCCCGCCCATGTTTAAATACCCCCAGCCCACGGGTCTGCTAAAACCTCTGCATTTCAGATAGACCAAAGTGGCATCGCACTTGCCCGGGAGCAGGGTTTGAAGCCCAACTTCATCCTCAGGGTGAGGCGGGCAAGCTCCCCGCTCCCCGAGCTGAGATGGGGCTGGTGCTTTAAAAAAAGAAAGTGCTGCCCACGCACCCGAAACTGTGACTCATGGTTGAGTCGGCAGCTGCCTTCCCTGCCTGTCGTTCAGGCTTTAAAGCATCCAGGGGATGGGAGCGCCTGATCCCACGTGGAAGATGCGCATGGTTCCCTTTAACCCCGGCGTTATCTTATCCGCGGGGGGACGGGGGCGGGTTTTTTGCTCTTCCAGCAGCCGGCTGGTGCAGCTCTGGGGGATGAAAGGGAGCAGGCAGCAAGCAGGAAAAGGCAAGGAGGCAGAGCAGGCAGCTGCCTGGGCTGCATCTTGGCTGATAAATAGTTGGAGATGATGTCAGGCATGATTGCCCTGCCAGGGAGTTTAGCTCCAGCTGGAAAGTGAGACTCTGCTTGTTATTTAGGAAAGTGTTTGGAAGTGCCTTGTGTCTCCTGGGATGGTCCTGTGTGTAGGTCCTCTCTTATGTAGCTCTCTCTGTATAATGTATACGCTATAGAGTAGCTATATCCTAGATCCTCTGGGATATAGGTAGGTAATAGAGCCTATGTTTCTCCTAGATGCAGATCCTCCAGATGCAGATCTCACTAGATAGAGATGCTATGTCTCTGTAGAATATATCTTAACCTATAGAGAAAGATAGCTATATGCTACATACAGAATCTCTATGTAGGATATCATACCTGCTTGCTTACACACCAAATTCTGCCTTTTACCCTGTTTCTGACTGGAGTCCTCCAGTCTGAGTTTCTATATCTAGGGTATACATACCTCTCTACCTATCTTATATAGAGAGGTATCTATAGGATATGTTTTACATAGGGAGATATCAATATCCTACATATAGAAATTATATGGCATTGTATAGGAACTGCATAGCTTATATATACAAGTTTGTATAACTATATAGAAACTGTATAAGGTATATCATATGGAGAGATATCTGTGTCCTATATATCTATATATAGACTATACCTATGTACCCTAATCCCTTTGTTTGGGGAATAGGCACAAGCTAGTCAAGGTCTCACTCTGGTGTGGTGTGCCTGGGTGCCAGCGTCTGCAGCCACGGTGCCCACACGTATAGTTGTCCCATCGTGGACATGCTCCCTGGGTGTTTTGGACACCTCCTCTGCTTTCAGCTCCTCTGTGTGCCACAGGGGATCCCGAGCAATCTCTAGAGCTGATGGCAGTTATCAAGTTGTGCCATGTGTCCTGTGCCATCTGCTTGGCAGCTCTTCCAGCAAGTTGGAGATGGAGCAGAAATCCTGCCAGAGAACCAGTGCTGTGCAGGTTTCACTGTAGGAAGGTTAGTGGTGCAGGATGGATACACGGTATTGGATATACCAATACTGTTTAATATCTTCATCAGTGATGTTGATAGTGGGATTGAGTGCACCCTCAGCAAGTTTGCAGGTGACACCAAGATGAGTGGTGCAGTTGA
The DNA here is from genome assembly GCA_013401275.1 of Pandion haliaetus. Lineage (NCBI taxonomy): Eukaryota > Metazoa > Chordata > Aves > Accipitriformes > Pandionidae > Pandion > Pandion haliaetus. The sequence continues at coordinate 175,718 of VYZV01008305.1, read as the reverse complement.
TATGCTTGAGGGAAGGAATGGTATCCAGAGGGACCTTGAGAGGCCTGGGGAGTGGGCCCTTGCAAACCTCATGAAGTTCAACAAGGCCAAGGGCAAGGTTCTGCAACTGGGTCGGGGCAATCCCAAACATGGATAGAGGCTGGGCAATGAGTGGATTGAAAGCAGCCCTGCAGAGGAGGACTGGGGGGCACTGGTGGATGAAAGACTGGACATGAGCTGGCAATGTTCATTTGCAGCCCAGAAAGCCAATCATCTCCTGGGCTGCATCAAAAGAAGCGCGACCAGCAGGTCAAGGGAGGTGATTCTCCCCCTCTACTCTGCTCTCATGAGGTCCCACCTGGAGTACTGTGTCCAGCTCCGAGGACCCCAGCATAAGAAAGACATGAACCTGTTGGAGCAGGTCCAGACGAGGACCACAAAAATGGTCAGAGGGTTGGAACACATCTGCTATGGAGAAAGGCTGAGAGAGTTGAGATTGTTCAGCCTGGCCATGAGAAGGTTCCAAGGAGACCTTATTGCAGCCTTTCAATATAGAAAGGAGGCTTATAAGAAAGATAAAGACATTTTACCAGGGCTTGTTGCGATAGGACAAGGGGCAACAGTTTTAAACTGAAAGAAGGTAGGTTTAAATTGGAGATAAGGAAGAAATTTTTTATGATGAGGGTGGTGAGACACTGGAACAGGCTGCCCAGAGAAGTTGTGGGTGCCCCACCATTGGAAGTGTTCCAGGTCAGGTTGGACAGGACTCTGAGCAACGTGAATTAGTGACAGATGTCCCTGCCCATGGCAGGGGGGATGGACTAGATGATATCTGAAGGTTTCTTCCACCCCAAACCATTCTATGATTCGATGATTTTTTTATATGGTGTGTCTTCCCCGGTGCGAGCCCAGTGACGTGCATTCATGGCTGAAGCAGTGCTTTCTGGGCACTGCAGGGAGGAGGTGGTCTTGCTGGATGGGCGTAGGCTGTGCAGGGTGGGCTGGTTCAAGCATTAGGATACCCTGAAGCCCAACATGCTCCTTTCCTAGCAAAGCCCAACTGAAATCACATTACCTGTTCAAACACTGAAGCTCAGCTCAGCTCAGCTCAGCTCAGCAGCTTCTTTTGCCATCTTACGCCAAGGATGACTCCAGCACAGCAGCTTAGTGACTCACTCCTCAAACATGAGGATTACAGCCCCATGCTTCCCACTTACCAGGGATCGATGTGCCACATCACCTCCAAGCATTGCTCACCTGCCTGTCCCCTTCTTCCACTGCTGTATGGCCAGTGGCCACATTCCTCCTGCCAAATCCATTTTGGGAGAGAATTTCCCATTTTGAGAGAAACGTGCAGCCTCAACTGGCTGGGAAGAGACCGTCCCTTCCGCAGAATGCTGGAGCACTCACAAGCAAGCGGGGGGACACTTTTCCCCCATAGCAGAGACCAGGGATGGGGGATGCTTAATGCAGCACCCGTTTTACCCACTTCGTCACTGAGCCTCAATGTTGAGTCTGTGCAGCTCAACGATGAAGCTCAGAATCGTAGAATCATTTAGGTTGGAAAAGACCTTTAAGATCATCGAGTACAACCATCAACCATGCCCACTAAACCATGTCCTGAAGTGCCTTGTCTACATGCTTTTTGAATACCTCCAGGGATGATGATTCCACCACTTCCCTGGGCAGCCTGTTCCAATGCCTGACAACACTCTCAGTAAAGAAATTGTTCCTAATATCCAATCTAAACCTCCCCTGCCACAACTTGATGCCATTTCCTCTCATCCTATCACCAGCCACCTGACAGAAGGGACCAGCACCACCTCACTGCAAGCTCCGTGCAGGGAGGTGTAGAGAGCGATAAGGTCTCCCCTCAGCCTCCTTTTCTCCAGCCTAAACAACCCCAGTTCCCTCAGCCGCTCCTCATCAGACTTGTGCTCCAGGCCCCTCACCAGCTTCGTTGCCCTTCTCTGGACACGCTCCAGC
>VYZV01008305.1:142535-173514 GCA_013401275.1 Pandion haliaetus | reverse complement strand
GCCCAACAATCCAGCCTGTCCAGATCCCTCTGCAGAGCCTTCCTACCCTCAGGCAGATCAACCCTCCCACCCAACTTGGTGTCATCTGCAAACTTACTGAGGGTTCACTCGATCCCCTCGTCCAGATCATTGATGAAGGTATTAAAGAGAACTGGCCCCAATACTGAGCCCTGGGGAGCACCACTTGTGACCCACCGCCAACTGGATTTAATTCCATTCACCACAACCCTCTGGGCTCATCCATCCATCCAGTTTTTTATCCAGCAAAGAGTCTAAGCCATGTGCCGCCAGCTTCTCAAGGAGTATGCTGTGAGAGACAGTGTCAAAGGCCTTACTAAAGTCCAGGTAGACAACATCCACAGCCTTCCCTTCATCCACTAGGTGGGTCACCTGGTCATAGAAGGAGATGAGGTTGGTCAAGCAGGACCTGCCTTTCATGAACCTGTGCTGGCTGGGCCTGATCCCCTGGTTGTCCTGCACCTGCTGTGTGTGCACACTCAAGATGAACCGCTCCATAATCTTCCCTGGTATCTAGGTCAGGCTGACAGGCCTGTAGTTCCCCAGATCCTCCCTCTGACCCTTCTTGTAAATGGGCATCACATTGGTAAGCCTCCAGTCATCTGGGACCTCCCCCGTTGACCAGGATTGGAAGAAGATGGGCACTTTTTCCCCCCCTTTAAGAGCCTTTCCTGAAGGATGCTATTTAAAAGTCCCTCTAGAAGGATGGAGCCCTTTGCCTCTCCCTAGGGCTGTGGAAGGGGTCCCCAGAGCATCCTTTTGGGGCTTGCGTGTTCACCTTCCCCTCCATGTGTTGCAGCAAGTTGAATTTTGGCAATGCATCAGGCCCTGAGATTTCAGACATCTCCAAGACACCTTTGCTCAAACTTCCTGCAAAGTGGCTTTGCGCTCCCAACTGCTGGATTTAGACAGGAGCTGGCAGGGGGAAGGACGGGAGTTGCAGCTCCCCGAAACCCAGTGCAGTCATCCGAGTGGGGAGGAGGCAGGTGATGGCCACCCTGGTCTGCAAAGGCAGGACACGGGGACCATGTTGCAGGTCCTGTAGGTACTCCTGAAGGCTGAACCTGTCAATAGAAGATGGGAGGACCCCAGACCTAGTCTCGTATGACTGCAAACCCTGAGCCAAAGCAGCTGGGGGATTCCTTCATGCCAGATGGTGTCACAAAACTTGCTACATCCCCACAGAGCTGCACTGTGAGCCCAGTTCCTGGCACACGCCTGACAGCCTCCCCACTGCCAAGATCCCAAACACCTTTGCCCTGATTAAAAAGCAGTCCCCTGAGTTTTTTCCCCACTGTCTGACAGTGTTTCTCTCTTCCCCTGACCTTGCCCCCTCCTTGCAGGATTGGCCATTCGATGATGGAGCGCCTCCTCCCAGCAAGATAGTGGAAGATTGGCTCAACTTGCTAAAGACTAAGTTCTGCGAAGACCCTGGCTGCTGTGTGGCTGTGCACTGCGTGGCCGGCCTGGGGCGGTAAGTCAGAGCCTGGCACCCTGGTTGCCACCCCACCCATGAAAGGGGAAGAGGGAAGACCATGCCTGCTCTCCTCCTTCCACCTTAGAGCAGGGTTTTTCCATGCAGGGGAGACCTTAGTGGGAATAGACATTGACAGGAGGGCTGCTGCCTGAGCTCCTCCTTGCACTTCACACAGCCAAATCCTGGGCACCAGGGGGGACTTGGGTTGCTCGGTGCTGTCCTGCCAGTGCCCCATGGTGATTTTGCTTTTGCTAAGAGCTCGTCGTGGAAATACTGCAGTATGCTTCCCACTACAACTGGGAGCCATTGCGTTTCAAGAGCTGCTGTGTTTTGCTGCTCGCCCCACTGCAGGTCAGGTTTTGCATGTGTATTTACATCCATTTTTCCAATAGATTTGCCTCCAAAATCCTCGTGCTCATTAGAAGAGCAGCAAACAGCTGCCAGCCCTGTCCTAGGGGTTTTACCCCTAAAATCAGCCATTCCTTGAGGCAGCACTTGCAGCCAAATGGCAAGAAATTACAAACTGAAAGCCAGTGCTGGTGATTGCCCACAATACCACCATTACAGCCCTGTGGTGTGTCCCTTCCGCCCCAGGACGGGATGTCAGCCTCTGGGCCAGATGGCTGGGGAGTGACCACCACTGCCATTGCCTTTCAGTGCTCCTGTCCTTGTCGCGCTGGCCTTGATCGAGAGTGGGATGAAGTACGAAGATGCCATCCAGTTCATCCGACAGTAAGTAGAGCAGCATTTTGGTGTTGGGGGAGAAAGCAGCCCCTCTCTGAGGGAACAGAGAGGTCTGGGCTGTCCCAGAGTTCTTTCAGGGTGCTGGGGTTGCTTTTCTCTCCTTTGGGAGAGGAAAAGGGAGGTGCTGACATCGAGCACCCTGTGACTTTGCATCAGGGCTGCAGGAGGCTGGGGCAGCAGCTGGGAGCATCCCTGAGGGGCTTTTGGCAGGCACCCTGCTTCTGCCAGCTGCCCACGCATTTCTTCCACAGCTCTCCATGTCCTGAGACTCCCAGGGCAGATGAATGAGAAAAGCTGCTGGAGTCGGTGCCCATCTCCATCCCTGGAGGATGCACACAGCTGCAGCCTCCAAAATCCCTCACTGTTCCAGGCAGGGGGGGTTCAGCACCCTGACAGGGCTGGGTTCAGGGTGTGGGGGGGGTCTTCTCCTGCCACACTGCTGACTGTGCCGGCCTTTCTCTGTCCCCACAGGAAGCGCAGAGGAGCCATCAACAGCAAGCAACTGACGTACTTGGAAAAATACCGACCAAAGCAGAGACTCCGATTTAAGGACCCTCATAACCACAAGAACAAATGCTGCATCATGTAACCTCAATGACCTCTTGCCAAAATCCGTGCACACAGACACCCGAGCACTCGCACACATCCCACCCCCTCACCTCCTTGCCCAGCCCTGCACACCCCACACGCCGCCCCACTGCCAAGGCTGGGTTGGAGGGACATGGAGCACCACTACCACCGTGTTCCAGCACCCACAGCACGGTCATCTTGCTGGACCCCTGAAAAAGGTTGCTCTCTCCATCTACAGCCCTGAGGAGGGAAGGCAGCACTGCCCTTTGACTCTTGGTGTTAGCAGGCAATGAGCTCACATGACGGTTCTTCATTGCCTTCCTCCTCCTCCTCCCTTTCCCCTCCCGTTGCACTGAGAGGGATGGGCGAAGGGTGCTTGGTTTGGAGTGATGGGGGCAGGGCTGTGCCAGCTGAGATGGGATGGGGAGCAGGAGGGCCAGAGCACACCCAGAAAAACCCTTTCCCACCTCTTCCCTATAAATAAGGGCTGCAGCAGCGGGGACAGAGGTGGGGATGGCGCAGTGGCCTCATGGGGGAAGATGGTGACAGCAGGGAGAGGTGAAGGGGGCTTGTAGCTTGGTGCTGGCCTTGTGGCCACAGGAAGGGCTGAGCTAATTCCGCCCAGCACCATTTCCTTTCTTCTGGCTTCTCTCCCACTTCGTCATCTCCCCGTTGCCTTGATGCCAGCTGCGATGCTGCAGCTGGGGTTAGCTGGGGGCTCACTGCAGCAAAGGCAAGGGTGCTGGGAAGCTCGGGGACTGTGGTGGGGCTTTGAGGCACCCAGCTTTGCCAGGGTGCAGGGTCAGCACTGAGTCCCCTGAAGTGTGGGGTGCTCTTATTTATAGCTTCCAAATTCAATGCACAAGGTGGTGGGTTCTCTCCTGTCGTGTCCCCATCACTGAGCTGTGGCGCAAACCCCAGTTCTGGCTGCAGTGCCCAGGGGATGCAATGTGCATCTAGGGGCATGTCCGTGTGCTCCACCGCTGCATTTGCTGGCCAAAGGGCTGGGCTGCAGCTTTTCTGGGGGATTTTGGCTGCTCCTGGCAAGAGCACATCACCAAATTTTGCACCTGCCTTTCCCACGTCTGTAACACAGCGCCTGGCACCCTGAAACCACCCGGCATGTGCCCTGATGAGGTGGACTCAGAGTTGCCCCTGAGCCAGGACATTAAACATCTCTCAACTTTCTGCCTTTGAATGCTTGCAGCAGCTGGAGCGGTGGGCACATAGGGGATATGGGGGTGTTTTTTCTTTTGACGAGGATAAGAAGAAATTTGCTAATTAAAGGAAAAAAAAAACCTTAAAAAAAAACCTGTTTGTCTTCCGCACGTCCTCTGGCCTTTCTTTCTCCCATCGCTGCCCAGTGGAGCCCAGAAGGTGACCCATGGCCCTCTGAGTGATCTCCGGCACGGGGTCACAGCTGGCTGCCATCCACTAGGCCATACATGTGGCCCAAGGGATGCTCCAGGTATCCTTTGGCCTTGCAGCTGCTCACCTGCTCAGCTGCAAAAGATCATAGTTGTTGGGGCAAGGAGGGCTAGTCATCCAGCATCTTGTGGTTTTAGGCTGCCCAACTTGAGATGCCTTCAGTGCCCTGTGTTGGGTATCTCCAAAGGTTTATGTGCCTTCTGAAACGCAGACTATTCAGAGACATTTCGTTCAGAGGGTTCATCTCTTGGGATAAGCGGTGAGGAAGGGTGGTTAGACACCTTTGGTACTAGCAGAAAGGTAGGGGATGGCTGCATGCCACCACCCGTGGGTAGAGGAGGAGCTTGGAGCCATTTCCAGTGCCACTTCTCCTGATGGGAGCCAGCCTCACTGCATGGCAGGGATGGCCATCCCGTGGTACAGGCTGTGATGCCGAGTGAGATGGGGACCCTCCGTGCATGGCCTTGGAGTTGTCATACCGCACGCCTCCAGCCTGTCCAAGCCTCGATCCACATTGTGGGACAGCCCTTGGTCCCTTGAGTTTTTCCTGCCCCATTCCAGGCTGTTGATTCCTATGTCTCTTGGGGAAGGTGGCAATGGTCGAAGGGTCTGTGTTGGTTGAGAAGGATGAGAAATTGGGCTGATAAAAAGGCCTGATGCTGTATTACAGCAGTCCCACTGGGTAGGTCACCATCCCCTTCCTGCCTGAGTATGTCCTCCTGCTGCTAAAATAGGTGCTGCTTTGTCCCCAGGGGCAGTAGGAGGTGGCTCAGCTTTGCGATGAGAACAGCCCCAATCCCTCTTAGCCAAGAGACCTCGTGGTCCCACGTGCTTCCTGGTCACAATAGGCTGAGCCATGACTTGTGAAGAGTTTAGGATAAAGTGGTAGGAACCATTGCTTTGCAGGCTTGGAGATGTTTCTGCCCTGGCAAGAGGAGAAATGTTTTCCTCACCCATGCTCGTGGGAGCATCGCATAGCAGATTAGCCAGGGCAAGCAGTCCAGGGCTTTAGCTGTGATGTTTTTGATCTGGGGTCAGGATGGGGACAGAGGGGCTTGAATTCAGCCTCCTTTGGCCATGGGAACGCTTCACCTCCTCCCTGCAGGGTTTGATGGTGGAAGTGCTTGGTGCTGAGCTCTGATGAGAGTGCACTCACATCTCAGCATGGTGGGGTTCTTCGGGGGGAACATGAGGGGGACAAGCTTTGCAGTGCTCCTTTGCTTTATGTAGCATTAACCCAAACACCTTAAAAATAGGGAGCTTCTAGTGTAAGAGCAGTCCTTGACCTGGTAGAAGCCATGTGGCGAAATCTTAAGCACCTCTGGCTGGCAGTGCGGCATCTTGATACTCTTCAGTTTTATTAGCTGCTGCAAAAAAAACCCCACAAAAACCAGAACCATGCTGGTTTAATTGTCATAATTTTTTTCTTTTTTTAATGGACATCTTCCCCCTGTCCTGGAACTTGCTATCACCTCCCATGTGCTGCTCCATGGACAGGACATCTCAGCAGCCCAGGAGCTGCTGTCCTTGCATGGAGAGCTTGAACCCACTCCAAGGTTTCTCTGGGTTGGACTGCCAAATATTTGGGATTTTTTTAATATGGACTTGGGCTCCTGCCTCTGAGGTACCAGCTCCTCAGTGTTTCAGCCTAGAGAGGGTTACAGAAACATAACCGGCTGGAGAAACTGAGGGGTCTTCCAACCAGATTTTGGGTTAGAAATCTCAAAGAAGAGCCCAGTTCCCTCACAAAAATCTTGGGACAGTTGGGGAAGAGGGAAAGTTGGAGCTCAGTAGACATGCAGCAGCAGAGCAAGGCATAAGCAGCCAAGGGCTCATAGTTTGGGCTGGTTTGGGGGCCTCTCCTTGTATGCTAATCCTTGTTTCACCTCAGATGCCAAGATGTTGAAAGGAAGGCCTTAAAATTCTGATGTATTTGCCAATTCTCTTATTGCTCCAGTTGTCTCCACTGAGTCTTGGCAGATGTCATAGGGAACAGACACCCCCATGGCTTTGGCTACAAACCAACCACCTTATCCTGCCCTTTTATGCAGAAGCAAAGGCACAAACTGTGTTTTATACCTCTTCATCCCTATCCACCTCTCACGTCCTCCATGGAAACCCACCATCTTTCCATAGTTTGCAGAGACAGGGCTCCGAACTGGTAGCAAGAGCTTTGGAGACCCAAGGGATGGCAAAGCAGAGATGCCCTAACCATCAAACCAAGAGCCTGCAGGCTTTGCCCAGGAATCAGTCATGGCTGAACCTCACATGGGGGAATAAATCTCAGCAGGAATCCATAGTTGTGTCCTCTCACCAGTGGCCCTTACCTGCGTTTCAGTTAAGAAGCTCATGTCTCTTCTGTTCTCCGTGGTTGCCAGTTGGATGAAGCGCATGGTGGGGGCAGTGGTGAGAAGGAAGGCAACGCAGCTGTCACAAATGGCCAGCTCTTTATTTAACAAAGGTCTGATGATGCGTATTTAAAGACTTTGCATTTGTAAATTCATATTATGAGTCTTGCAGTAAGGCTGACACTGTGGTGCTTGGGCTGAGAGCTTTGGATGAGCAGGTTTATGAGTAGCAGATTTCCCGAGGAAGCAAAGAGACTTGCTCTATCTACAATAGAAAAAGTCAGGGTGTTGTTTTTTTTTTTTCATTGGGTTGGTTTGTTTTTTATTAGTCCCAGTGGGAAAGCGCACAGGGAGATTCATGACTTCCATGCAGTTTCCAGGGTCTTATATCTTACTTGCTTCCAGTGGGCTGGGTAGGTGCAGTTTGGCGGGTGGATTTGGATGGGATACTGTCTGGTGGGAGAAAAATGTGGCTGGTTTCTTTACGCAGCAGGGGGGTCACAGGCCAGCTGTGGTCCCGCTCGCAGGCTGTAGCAGACATTCCCGGGGAGGGGGATGTTTCACCACGCTCGGCTTTCCTTTAGACGATGATCTCCGAATGAACTCTCGACTTCCCTGCTGTTTCTTTCTGTGCAACAAAGAACTGCATATTTTCCTTTTTAACTCCATGGGCAATCGTAGTAGTATGTAGATTAAGCCCAGATGACTTTTTTTTTTTTGGTCTGAGCCATAGCTAAATTATTATACCCAATGCTTTTTGTATCAGATGGCATCACTTTGAATATGCAGATGAGGTATAGGATCTTGACACTTTATAACCTTTTTAAAAAGAAACTTGTCTGTTTACTTATGTCTTGTGTAAAAAGGAAAAAAAAATGTATGCCTTTTAGTAATCACTTTTTTCTTTTTTTTTTTGTTGAGTTTTATGAAATTACAGTGGTTACACTCCAGCAGCGAAATAAAAAGCATTCACTGTTTTGTACATCCCTGTGTGCTGCAGTGCTGCTAATGGGGGAGTTATCAAGATGGGGGACGCAAAGGCAGAGCCTAACTCTGGTCAAGGGATAGTGGAGGGGTGCGGGGGGGGGTGTCATGTCGGGGTTCTTGGCTGGAGACCTCAGCCCACTCCCATCCCATCCCAAATGTGTCCCAGACATTCCCTGGGTTATTTTCCTCCTCTCATACCGTTCTCTTTTCCTGGAAGCTCCCAGGACAGGCAATGGAAGTGGCTGGGAAAGGATTGGACCTGCTGCAATTAGATGATGGGCTTCAGCCAGCTCAGATAAAGTGGAGCCCAGGGCAGAGAAGTGATTTGCCCAGTGCCAAGGCAGGTGTTTAGGCGTGCACCCAGGGCTCCAGGTGTTTACATAAAGCCCTTTTCCTCACGGGCTGCTCTCTGTCCCATCCAGCATAGTCACTGCATGTTCCATCTCCAGACCATCCTTAGCAAAACATCATGCAGGTCTTCAGCAGTGACTGCCAGGCCAGGCAGCCCCCACTTCCAGTAGGCCCCCAGCATAGCTGCCATGATCGCAGCAGGGTCAGGAGCCAGCACCTTGCCAGAGAGAGCCCAGCCATCACAGCATTTGCCTCCAGTCCAAGCGAGGTCTTCTCCAGAGGAGGGTCTGGCAGTGGGGAGACCCCAGAGCTGGTCTGCAGCAGAGGACTTGGCTGAGCAAGCTAATTGCATTGCTCACTTACCAACATGTGTCATGGCTTTTAAGTACCCACCTCATCATCAAATAATTGGCATAAGCAGAGCCCACACACACCCTGATCCTGTGTGTAGCATGTCTCAACTGATGAAGTTGGATAAAAGATGTTGTAAGGCTCAGAAATGCCTTTTATCCCTCATGGAAAGAGCTGACCCCATAGCAAGGCTGTAGGGTGCTGTTGGACAAGCTACGCAACTGAGGGCCCCCAAGGGGCCATGGCTAATAAATCATAGCATGTAAGAGCCTGACCACTTGAGGTCACTTATGCGGTGGGCAGCCCTTGTACCAGAAACACACCAACTACCTGGATCAACTGTGGCCAGCCTCTCTGGGCTCTGGCATGAAGCAGCAGTGGGAAGAACCAGCTCCTAAATATGCATTGTCTGCCAGCACAAACACACCTGCCAGGGTCACCTGGGTTAGGAAGATCTTGTAGCTGGAGATCTGATGGCTGCTTCTTCCTCCCTTGCCACTTCTCCTATTATAGACCAGTTTAACAGCTAAATCTACTGGGTGGAGGGCAGCTGCTCAGTGACTGAGGTCTTGGGTCAGCATCTCCCAGTTGAGCAACGCAAGACATGTTGACCTCAGTCCACCCAGGAACGTAGACTGGGTGGACTGGGCAGTGCACCAGCAAGGAGGAGACAGGTTGAATATTAGGGTAGACTTTCTGCTGGCAAAATAGACTTTTGGAGGGAGGACACGTTGTTCAAGCCCTTGGAAGACTTCTAAGAACAGGACAGACATTTTGTCCCATCCAAGGTCAGGGTGGGAGGATGACCTCTCTAATGTGATTTTTTTTTTTATCCCTAACCCCACTAATACTTTGTGGTCAGCTGTGGTCCAGCCTAGCTCTTCTTCAGGCTCAGAACCAACTGACCAAGTTAAAACTGTGGAGGCAACTGACCTAGGCAGGACATGGGACACTCGGAGACATGGGAACCACCACAGCTCAACAGAGCCAGCAGATCCTGGGGAGCTTTTGACCCTCTCCAGTGATTGTTGTCCATAGCAAAGCTCTTCCAGGAGAAAACATTCAACCAGCTCAGCCCTGGGTTAGGGGCAGGGGGGTATGGGCCAGCATGTTGCTTCATGGGAAGCTGCTTCAAGGCTGCTGCAAGGTGGGTACTACGTTACTGCTTCAAATTCAGGAGTGTGATCAGGTTTCCTTACACTTCCACTGCCAGACTGATGGCTCAGTATTAGTCTCAATGATTAAACTATTTGCAACAGGGCTTGTAAGGCCTGTTTGTCCATCTCTCTACCCCAAGAATTTGAATGCAATGACTGATTTAACCCCACAGAGTATGAGAGCTCCTAACAGCACCATGTTCCTACAAGACCAATGAAAACAGCAGATAAAGGAAAGACACAAGTGGTATGTCCAGTAGAACATGCCTAACATTGGTTAGATACCCAAGAGTCCACCCAGAGGAGACATTACACTAGAGATATGCTCAGTGCTTTACCACTGGCAGAGACCACCCATCAGACATGAAAACAGGCTTTGCTCACGAAACCAGTTGGAGTTTTAACTCTGGCCCCCATGACCAAGGCAGGAAGGCAAAGAAAGACCAGAGACTCAATGGAGGCTGAGGGGCAGGAGTTTGCATGAACAGGCTGGTAAGCAAGGAAAGCTGATGCTAATTGTGTGAGCTCTGAAGTAATTACAAGGGGTTGGGAGGGGTAAGTGGGAAAAGGGGGTGGAAACTCCCCTCTTGCTGCTGTAGGCTCAGGAAGGCTTTTCAGTGAGATTCCAGCTTGGAAGAGGGGAGGGCTGCATCAGGGTGGCATGGCCAGAGCTATCCTTGGGTTGCCTCAGCCCTACGAGAGTGCTCTGCAAGGCAGATCCTTATCTCCTTACAGGCTTTGAACCACACAGCTGCAAGGGGCACTGCCTCCACGCTTGTGCAATAAGCAACTGGGCCTTCAATCAGCCTAATTGCTGCCTCGCCTCCCAACCGGGAGGGCCAGGGGGACTTCTGAACACGGGTTCGTGTGCTGGAGAAACACCCTCCCGCGCTCCTGCCTGTACACGCTGTCTCCTACCTGCCTGCATTCCTCCTTGCTCTCCGTCACCGAAAAATGTGCACCCCTTTGCAGGCCAGACCCAGACTCTCTGTGTTAGGCTGTTGCCACTCCATGCACAGGTTCCTGCCTTCCCTAAGACAAGGACTGTGAAAGTCCATCAAATTGGGATTTTCTGGAAAGGTCTAAGTTGGTTACTCACAGGTCCTGGGTTCTCTTCCCAACTTGTGCCATGGTCTGCAGTGCCTTAGCCCATTCTCAAGGAGGTGGGTACCTACAAGCCCCATCACAGCCACATATTGCAGTGCCTTCAGCCCTGCCAACACCAACAGCAGTGAGATCCACCCAGTTCAAGGTGGGTGTCCACAGCATGGTCTCATGCCTGGCTCCCTTTCCAGTCAGCAGAGATCAAGAGTCAATACTAGAGATTAAGGAGGGATCAATCTCATCCTAACATGGACACTTCTTTCAGAGCTCCACCACTACAGAGGGCCCCCAGACGCTCAGCTCACATAGACACCCCCACGCTGGAGACACCGAAAGCCTTGGGAGATGACCCATGGCTCAGAGCTCACCCTGTCTATGTTACTAACCCACCTCAGAAGGTCAGCTCTCTGCAGAGCCACAGAGGCAAAGGTTGCAGGGTCTTCAGTAAAGTCTAGACCAGCCATGGTCCAGGCTCACAAGACTGGATAAAAAAATGCTTTGTGAGTGCCTCCTTGCTCTGTTTGCTACGTGCTGAGCCATGATGAAACTTTTCCTTGCTTGTTTTGGACCACTGCTGGCTGTCACAGCCAATACTGGCTCTTCTTGGGCACAGAGCGGCTCTCATCACTGCTCCCGTCAACCTGCTTGGGATCAGCCCTTTTGCAACATCTCCACCTGAGGACATTGTGCTGTCTGAAAGGGATCTTCCAGGTTCCCTCTGTGCCCTGGGAGACATGCACCATCAGGGAGAGACTGTGCAGCGACTGGAGGCTGCAGGGGTGAAGAACTCACCTCCCCTCAGGATCTGGGGGACCCTGTGGGTCTGGGCATGAGTCACAGGAGGGTGGGAGGTGCTGCCCTGCTTGCACTGCGGTTATCTGGAAACTCCCCGTGCTCATAGGTATGAAAATGTAGAGCAGAGCTTGGGTTGGGAAGAAAATGAAAATGTTCACATCAAATGTAGCTGAAAAGTCAAGTGGGGAATTAGGCACTGCTTGGCAAATGTACAGTAACACAGAGCGCCAGGGGTGGGTTTTGCCCTGGGAGCTTTCCCTGCAAACAGGGCAAGGAGGGGAAGGAGTAACTCGTGGCACAGACTTGCACGACCATGCCCACAGTACAGAAAGGGGGTTCTACAACTCACTGCTGCATGCCGTGACCACAGCAAGGAGCTGTGCTGCCCTGCCTGAGCCGCTCACTGAGCAGGACCTTGGGGCAGAATTTGTTTTAACCATCAGAGAGAGCAAACATTTGAGTGGCAGGAGGGGAAGAGGCTTGCACAGAGCCTGGAAAGGGCTGAGTCACTCACTGTCGGCATCAGCAGCCAAGGAGAAAGCGCGGCTGCCAAACAGCCACCTGGAGCTTTGTCAGCGCATCCTTAAAAAAAAAAGAAAAAGGAAAAAAAACTCAACTGACAGCCTCTCCCGCATCCTGCCGGAGAGCTATGTGTGCTGCACGAAGCCAGGGAGTTCCCTGCAAAAGCAATGGCTGTGGAAAATGCCCGTCCCTGGCTGCAGGTGTTGGTTTCTGTTGCAACATCTCCCTTGGGGCTCACAGAGTCAACATCTCTCCCACAGCAACCAGGCAGCCTCCAGGGACATGTCACTGCCAAGCAGGGCCTCCATCCAAGGACTGGGGGCGGGAGATGATTAGAGACCTGATGGCTTGGTGCTGGGAGAAGCACGACGCTGCAGCTGCCTCTGCCTCGCAGAAATAACTGTGAGGCTGGCAGCGCTGCTGGCTTCAGTCAGGGACTGACTCACCTAAGCCAGGGCATCTCGTCTGGATATCAGGTAGAGACAGGGAGAAGCAATACATTCAAATGAGCTTTGATCTTTAAGGCAAACAACACCGGCTTGTTTTGCAGCACTCAGGCAGCTGTGGGTGACAGAGAAGGATAGCCAGATGGGTTTCGGGGTGCCTAGTTCAAGGCATTTGTTTTCAGAGGATGGATGCTCAGCACTCAGAACAAGGGCTGTGATAAAGGGCTATCATGAAAACTCACCTGGTGCTGCCAAATACCAGGGCCAAGCATCTTGGGGCTCTTTCTGGGTTGCAAGTCTCCTAGGTTGGGGGAGACAACACAGCTCAGTAGTGCAGAGAGACACATGTCTGTAACTACCCCAGCTGTAGCCAAGTGACATAACTGGGAAGTGAAGTTGAGTCCTTCTGGTTGCAGCTCCTCAACTTGTTATATCTGCAGTCTTCATCCTGGGAGGGTGTCAGGATAAAGCCATGAGCAACTGGGCTGACCCCCATAGCTGACCCTGCTTTGAGCAAGAGACCTGAGGTCCCTTCCAGCCTGAATTATCCTGTAGTCCTATGATGATCCCAGGTAAGAAAATAATATCTTATAGCTCACAGGGTGCAAAACTGGGTCATTGAAAGAGACTCCAGAGAGATACTCCCCTTGGGGCATGCATCTTCTCTTGACATTGCAACTGTCTCCTCCAGCTCCTTCTGTTAAGGTTAAGGTGTCCATAGCTATAAAGGGAATTATGTCCAGACTGCATGCTCCCCACATAGACAATTCAGTATCCTCTCTAAAGTGTGGACACCAGAACTATATTTTGTATGCAATTTCAGACTCCACCTAAGGCAGTTAAATCACTTCCCTACATGCACCCCTTACTCAACCTGTCATCTGTTTTCTATTGAGAGTGTTTCTATCATGGGATGCAGATTTACCAAACACAAACCCTTTCAAAGAGATGTCTCTGGCTCCATCAGCTGTCGCCACGCAATCCGTCATGCCGTGAAGAGGTTGAGCCGTAGCCCATCGCACTTCAATCCCTCAGACCACCACCGAGGTCCTTTCCCAGCTGGCTGGGCTAAAGTCTGCATGAAAACAGCTTCATACCAAGAGGGACTGACCAGTCCCTGTGGCTATCTGTCCTCATCCACCTCATTTTTCTCCCCTCCCAGCTTCTTCAGGAGCGATTTTGCCTTTATTTCCAGCTCGCTGGTGGAGAAGGCTGCATGGCTTTGGGCCTAGGATTTTCCACTGAAGAAACAGATCCAGTCACTAGTGATTCCCCATTGATCACCACTTTTTGAGATCTGTCAGTTAGCCAACTCTTAGCTCATTTAACACGTGCTCTACTGATGTGTGGTGCTTTTTCCCCCCACTGGAATGCCACACTGTACAAATCTAATATTTTACAAGCATGTTGCATATGCAGTTATGTTTATGAACCAACCTGACAATCTAAAAGAATAAAATCAAGTTGGTACGACAAGACCCCTTTTCCATAAAACCACATTGACTGGCGTTTATTATATTTCTGTTCTTTATGCTTTCATGAATTAGATTCTAGATCAGACTGTTATTATTAACAATCAGCCTGTTATTATTAGCCTGACATCACTCCTAGACATGTCTGTCCCACAAAGGCACTTGAGCTGCTCAGCAGGCTCCTGAGGCTTAGTACCACGTTAGTATGGGTACTGGAGACCACGAGAAGATACTGGCCCATGCAACAAAGACTTTGCATCTTCCAAGGCATCGAGCTCTAGTCTTGCTTGGGTTGAGCCTGAAACAGCTGCTCCTTTTTGCATCCTGAAGTTTTAGGAAAGTTCAGGTAGAAGATAGGTATAATGGCAGCATCTAAGCTCCTGGGGGCTCATGTCATCTCCCTGTGGCCTTGCACAGTGGCCAAGGAGAGGACGTGGTTGCATGCAGCCTGGCAAGATTCCCTGGGTGAGAGCTTAACTCACCTCTCTGAGCTCTGAGCTGTTGGAGATGCACAGCCACGGGTGACCCTGCAAAGCCCTTTCTATGTGAGACCAGTGTGTTATGGTCTTTGACCCTCGGGCTGTGGGACAGCAGAGATCGGGCTGGGTGTGATGCACAGTTGCAGGAAGTTGTCCCTGCCCTGAGAAGTTTAGGAAGCAACAGCACAATTTCCAAAACATCAAACCCTACCCAAAATCAAGGGGTGAAGCAGCTGATCAGCTGAGACTACTGGACCACACCGTCAAACCCTACTTGAGCATTTCCATACGGACCCTCCTGTTGCCTCATCTCAGGCTCTGCTTGGGGCTGTTTGGCAAGGGACTGCCCACATTTTTTTCCACGTGTGCACCTTCCTCCACAATACGTGCTTGAATTCCTGATCCGCTGGGTCCCCTGGAAAACCATAAAATTTCAGTGTGAAAGAGAAGATGCTTCAGGTTTTGGACCTGGTACCAAGCCAGATCCTGGTGCCCAGTTCTACTACCTTCTCGCCCTGAGCTCACACCCACCCCAGCCTTCTCATCTCGCAGCCCGTGCTCGAGCACAATTGTTTGCATGCTAAAAAACCCCCCAGCACAAAGAGCTAGCTGCCCACCCATGTTCTCAGCCTGCCACCGGGGTTGAGAATCCCCATCCTTAAGGACGCAGCCTTGAACAAAAGCCAGGGAAATAAAAAAACAAAACAGGCTCTTCTGCAGCCTGACCTTTTATTGTCTGTAAGGGGCTGCCAAACCAAACTGCGCCGCGGGTTCTTCCCACTCCTTGCATCTCGCCCGAGATTCCTCCCCACCCTGCCACGGTTCACGCGGTCGCAGTCCCGGCTGTGTCATCGGGTGTCCCCAGGAGTGAGGAAGACAATGGGGGCATATTTGGTGTGGTGTGGGCAGCTTCCTCTGCCTCCATCCAGGGAGGGGGTCCTAGGGGAAAAGACTCAGTGGAGGGCGGGATCTGCAGTTAGTGGCAGATGGGACAGTAAGTGAAGGTGGAAGAGCAGCTGCAGTCTTTCGGGGCTGACCACTTTGGAAGGACCAGAGGGGACACATCAGGTTTAAATAATCGTCTCCTCTCCAGGGCCCATTCGGGCCACTTCAGGAGGAAAAAAAAAGTAAAATATTATCCCCCTGCAAACGTCTGGTGCCAGCTGCCAGATGAAAAGCTTGGCTCTGGGCTGTGCTTGCCCCAGCAGAGCCTGCCTTGCTTTTGCTGCCCTTCACATTTCCCGACTACTCTCGAACTCCTGAGGACATGAGCTGAGCTCGAGCATCTGAGAGCCCTTTGCCTGGACGTGGCAAGCCATATCCTCCCTGCCTGCAAGCACACAGCTGGGGCTTGTCCACATTAGACAGCACTGGCTGCCTCTAATTAGCAGCGGGTGATAAATCCGGGGGGGAGATGACAACCTGGTGGGATGAATCCAAGCATCCTGCCCTTTCAGTTCTCTTCCTCCTATCACACACAGCCAGGCTTGCCCAGTCCTACCATCTCCTGTGGCAATAAGCCACCGCCCCAAGATGGAGAATGAACTCAACGGCTGTGTGTTCAGCCCCATCTGATGGACTAAATGGGGCATTTGCTTTGTGCGCTCCTGTTGGGAAGCAGAGGTTGTCCTGGCCTCCCTATCTTGCTGGTGGTGGATGGAGATGCCATGAGGTCTCCCCGTTAGACCATGGGGGGTTCAGCCGCGTTGTCCAGCATGGACATGCAGTGCCAACTGGCCTGGCACAATACACTGAACACCACTTTGGTTTCATAGACAGCTTGAGTGAAGAACCACCTGGTCTCATGGTTTACTTCATGGTCTGTCTCTCCTCCTGCAAAGCAGGCTGTTGCAATTGCAAATGGGATTTGCTGACATTAGTGTCCTGCTTTGGCCAGCCAAGAGAGGTGGTTCCCAGCTTGCACGCCTCCATAAGCTTCGGTCCAGCCCAGCAAAGGAGACTGGGAGGGGCTTTAAAAGCCAGTGTGCCATGAATGAGACTGCATGGAGACCCCAGCACCAAGAGCTGGGGGAGCTGTCAGTGAGAGCCTTGGCACTAGCATGACACGCAGGAGCCTGGAAAGGGTCCAGGTACATAAAGAGGTGGGGGACGAAGCCAAGCAGGTTGGGAGCAGGACAATAGCAAAATATGGGGTTGTATGGGGTTTCTGCCAGACCTCTCCTCCATGGCATGAGGGGACAGTCCAAGCCTGCAGACTGATGCATTAGCTAGGTGACATCGCGTGCCCAAAGCCGTGGTCCCACCTTACCATCTGTCCCTGCTCCCAACCCACCCCAATGTCTCCTGCTCACTGTACATCCATGCCACTGCCACCAGCCCCCACTCTCCCCAGCCAGGGCAGGGCCCTGCTGACCCAAAATGCCACCTCTGCACGTTTCCATCTGGGAGAGCTGCTGGCTTGGGCTAGGCTTCAAACAATATCTTTTATGTCTGGGGTGGCCAGGCAGAGGCGGATGCCAGGGTAGAGGGGCTCGCCTGGATGAAGAGGCAGAGCTCAGCCCATTTCTTCACCCATGTTTTCAGCAAGGCTCTGCCCTGGATTGTGCCAAGCACAGGGAGGGCCCCCTCAGTGCCATGGTCCCCACGGGAAGTGGCCGCTTTTCCCCTGCAAATCTGGAGGGAACATAATCTCCTTGAGGGCTCTTCTACTCAGCATCATTTGGGTTGAAACTGCCCAGGATGATTCACATAAATCTTGCTTCTTTATGAAAACAAGAGAAAAAAGCCAGGGTGTGGTGTAAAAGCAGCTTGCTGTGCCAAGAGCATCCCTGCTGGGTTTGCAAAGCCTTCCCTGGTGTCTTGCAACCCTACTCTGTGATTGTCACTTTTGGGAGACCATAAACCATCACTGGGACTGGCACGGTTTTGGGGACCGCCAGCCCAAGGGGTGATGGAGAACAGTGTCTGCTCTGCAGACCTACATGAACTGCTCTGAGCCCAGCTCTGCTGCTGGCTGGGGTGGACAAGCTGTGAATTCATCCCCCTCTGAGGAAAAAATGGCTTCACGACCGTTTCTCAGCTCTGCCCTCTGAAAGGAAAGTGTGCACCTCACTAGGGAGTTTCTTCACAGTCTTGTATAGTCATGCTTTGGTTTATGGTGCTTTTCCCATTGCACCAGACTTCCTTGCAGAGGAAATAAAAAGTGAGGGAGGATGTAGGAAGATGCAAGCCTTGGGTTTAGGCTTAGGCCCAGGCAGAATGTGTCTAGAGAGGGGAGGAAAGGCAGAGATGCAGGACATGGCTTCATAGTGATGCCCAGTTGAAGGGATACCACATTCAGAGCTGGAGGCTTGTGAAGGCATTTCAGATCCTGCCAGCAACCTGGGGAGGCAAACATCACCGTTAGTTGGAGGAGGAGGCAGCAGGTGAGGGTATGGATACAGAGCCAGCAAAGTCTGGAGGCTTGGGGTGTAGTTTTGACTCAGCCACTGATCTGCTGGTAAATCGATTCTTCTCTTTCAGAGCAGCCTGACTCCTTTTTTGGGGCACAGTTTTCACTTGGCTGTAGTGGGGCAGTGCCTGGCACAGATAGGACACATGGCTGGGATGGGAAGACTCCAGGTCCAGCTGTCCTTAGCCCAGGCTGGCACCAGACTGGCTATGCATGGTGCATCAATGACCTCTTCAGGATCCATGCAGCACCATCACACCCTGCACAGAGGGGACCGCAGAGCTTCTCCACACAAGACAACCAGGGCATGGTCCTAAGGCAAACTCCCCGGACTGAGTCAAGAGAGGGAGGGCAGAAGGGATGTAATTCATGACAAGGCAAACTCATTTCTCCTTCTTTCTTCCCCACCAACCTCACTGCCAGAAAACAGTGAGGAAAATTAAAGGCTAAACAGAATAAAAGACTGAGAGCACCTGGGAGC
Source organism: Pandion haliaetus (assembly GCA_013401275.1). Taxonomy (NCBI): domain Eukaryota; kingdom Metazoa; phylum Chordata; class Aves; order Accipitriformes; family Pandionidae; genus Pandion; species Pandion haliaetus. Next base: position 155,372 of record VYZV01008305.1, on the reverse strand, counting down.
AGGTCTTTGCAGCTCCAGTTGGAGTGGACTGTCCCTGAGCAGATCCTACAACATTTGGACAAGGTCAACCTGATCATCTCCCAGGTGGGCCAAGTGAATGGCAAGTATATCAGCAAAGTTGGCAGCTCTCTTTCATGACTTTCTTTAAAAAGAAAAATGGTAAAATTAATTGCAGGCCAATTAAACACACCAAACAATCATTGTTGAGAACCTCCATCATCCTGTGCTGTCATGAAATGTAAGAGCAGCAAAACAGGTTCATCTCTCAGAGTGGGAGTAACAATAAAGTGAGATCTACCCTGCTCCAGCACCACAGACCCAGCCAAGACCTTCTGCAAGAATAAACACATTTCAAATTTTTTTTTCTGTTGGTATGAGAGGGACCTAAGAATGCAACAAGTACCTCTGCAGTCCACGCTTTTGCAGGTGCGTCTCATGCCAACTGCAGTTAGTATGGTGTTCTCTGGGATCAGTAATGTCCTGTTGGCTGCGGACCCCTTGCAGCATCCCATTAACAGAAACAAGCCTGTGCTGGCTTTAGGCAGAAGCAGGACTGGCTAGAGGACTCATGTGGAGCCTCTTTCTTTGGCCAGAAGCTGGAGTGTCACCTCCTGGGGATAAGCAAGTGGCATTTGCTCTAGCATGCAGTTATGCAGAGCCTGCTACACTGACCTTCAAACTGGGGCAGTTCAGGGATGGCTGATAGCTGCCTGTGGCAGCTCACCCAGTGTTATAGCTGAGGAGTTCACCCCAGGCTTTCCAGACACTGGGGCCTGGTTCCCATAGGATCTCAAGCTCCTTGGCTTTTGGTTGTTAAGTCCAAGGTACATCCAAGACTCTCATGACTTGAAGATGTCAGGGATGGGCCATGGCTGGTCATCGCAGAGCCATGGACACTGGAACATCATGAGGCTTTCATCCACATCTTCTGCCTTCTTGGCTCAGACGGATGTCACCAATGTGGTTAACCAAACCTTCCAGCACCATGGCTCTGGGATGCATGGGTGAGAAGACACACATTAGCATGAAGGTAAGAGCCTTCCACATGCTCCTGTTTGGATGGCCAAGGTCTTTCCTGGCCCCTGGCACCCTAGGGCTCTCAGCTTTCTGCTGTAGACTCAGAAGTCCAGCACCCACAGGGGGTTTGCAATGAATATTTTCCAGTGTTTCTCACCTGCTGCTCCATGCTCTGGGAGAATTGCAGCCACTTATAGCAAACTGGTGCTGGACAACCTACTGCTGTAAGAAAAACAGCCCCAGGGTGTCATTGTCCCAGACAGTGCTGTACATGAGGGTAGGAAGCTGCTGCTGGCATAGTTCTACTGCTCCCTCATGTCTGTGCTCTGGTCTGCAGAAGGGTCTCTTGCAACTTGGAGGAGAGCAGATTTGCTAGGCATGGTGGAAGGACCCTATGCATAGCAAGCCATATTGCTGTCACCAGGTCTCAGCTATGAGAAAAAGAAGGCAGCACATAGCAGATCTCCATAAGGTCTCACCATGTGGTATTGGAGGCATTGTTCTGCCATCCTGGAGATAAAGAAGACAAAGTAACATGTGCAGCAACCTGGGAGACTTCCTATCTCATCTGAGAGTGGCCCAGGACCAGAGGAAATGTTGCCCAGTACTGCCAAAGAGTCACTACATGCCTGTCCCTCAGCCCCATGCTGAATGCCAGGATCAAGTAGTTACAGGAGCTTGTTCTTGAAATAACTTCACTGCTGCTGCCTTTGGAGCAGCTGGACTAAACCCTTCTTGAATTAAGTTTGTCAGGACCAGCTCAAGGATTATACCTGGACGCTGGCTTTTAAGAAGTCTAGCAGTCTCCAGATCAGTGGTCCTAGGAGGGTGTACAAGAGAGACTGCTCTTCCAGAGATTTTCCAAGAGGAGCCCCACATCACCTTGAGAATACATTACTTTTACTGAAGCCATATGTCTCACCTTGGACCTTCAGTGACTCTCAGATAAAGTATTCCTCGGGAAGTGCAAAGGCTGGGGAGTTAGGAGCTGTCTCCTGATGGGCATTTATTAGTAGTCGCATACAGAAGTAATGTACAGAAGGTGGCTTTCCCAGCCTTGGATCAAACACAGGATAGGCAGAGTGCACCCCAAATGAACAGCAGTTGAGCAAAATGGCTAACTACCCTTTCAGCTTGCAGGTGGGGTTGGATGTTCATGGGTGCCTAGATCAAACTGGGTAATGGGAGCTGAAACCCAGGGGCTACCTTGTGAGTTTTGACTCAGGTCTTTTTTTCCTGTAAGTCATTTGGACTCATTACTGTTGTGTCATTATTTGGGGAGCTGACATCAAAAAATGGTCCCACCACATGGTAAAGCAGATAGATGTGAGTAAAGACCTTTGATTTTTTTGCCTTTATCTTAATTACACAATTTGAATGCTCTTGGGAGTTTTTCTCAGCTTTTTTCCTTGCAAATGGAACGGGTAATAATGCTTTGTGTTTATAAGTAGCCATATGATGTGCTTGCTTATTGGGCTAAAAATTAGTGGGAAAAGATTAACAAAGGGCAGATATTTGAATAGTTGNTTGTTTAAAGTTCTTTTTTTTTTTTTTTGGTTAAACAACAGAAAGGGTTGAGAGCCTTGACTGGTGCACCAGCCACTCATTGGATCCATAAGATTTGTGTTCCCTATGTTCTTGGACTAAGTTAACAAATATTTACAGACTGAGGCCCTGATTCAGCGAAGCACTCAGCTGTGTGCTTTAATCTCCTTGGCCTCAGTGGCGCTTAAATGCAATCTTGTGCAACTTGCTAAATTTGAGGACCTTGGGTTTTTTGGATAACAAAGACAATGTGTCATTGCTAAACTAAGGGTCACTGAGTCACGTTGCTGGCTAGCACAAAGCTCTTCATCCCTTTTGTTCTCTCTTAAATGGTGAAATAGTAGCTGACTAGGTGATTTTCACATGTTTTTACTTTTTTTGTGGCAATGTTGTTGATTTCTAAATGACCTGTATGAAAATCTTTTAACCTGGATTCTGAGTCTGGAGGGTTCACACTTTTTTGATTTGTTTTTTTTTGTGGTGCTGGTACTGCTGCAAGACAATCAGGAGATTTTCTCGCATCCACCGGGTGAAGAAAGATTGCCGAGAATGCCTGATGTCCCTTTTGTGAGTGAAAATGCAGAAGGACTCACTCAGCAGGTGGCCGGGAGGGTCACTTCTCCGCAGGGCTAGTTCATCTCTGACTGAGGCTCATAGAGACCTGGGGACATCAAACCCCGCCTTATAGTCAATGTGTGCATTTCTTTTTTCCTTGCTCTTGCACTCCCTCTACTGATCCAAATGATCTATTACAATAGAGAAATGCTGGTGCCAGAGCTAAGCAAACTCCAGGGTAAAAACAGCTGTATAGCAAAAAATAAACCAGCTCATCCCAGATGGAGATTACCTGAAGTTCAGGAGGGCAGAAGGGAAAGAAATATAGTGAGAAACCGGTATGTGGCAAATACAGTCCCAAAGCAGGGGGCTTCCAGCAGTCCCAGCTTGAGCATTAACTTCTTCAAAACCCCAAATTCATCCCCATTGAAGCCCCCATATCTGGAGAAGCTCAAAAGTGGTGGCAGCTTCTTCAGTGGGCCAAGAGCCCGTCTACAGAGTAGTCTGAGGTAGAGCTGAGCTCCCCCTTTTCTCCAGATGTGGCCATAGCAGAGGTCATAGGATTCATGGTGTAATTCAGGCTGGGAGGGACCTCAGAAGGTTTCTAGTCCAACCTTCTGCTCAAAGCAGAGTCAGCTTCAGCAATCAGCCCAGGTTGCTCAGGGCTTTCTTCAGTTTGGTCCTGAAAACCTCCGAGGATGCAGATCACAAAACCTGTCCCAGTGTTAGTCATCTTCACAATCCAGCTAGATCTACTTCAGCCCCTCTCTAAGATGCAGGAAGGTCTTGAACTGGCACAGCCAAAGCTGTATCAGGTTGTGGACACTCCTGCACATCTCGCTTTATCACCACTAAAACTAAGTCCTTCTGGGTACAGAATTGAAGCTCAGCTGAACCTTTGGAAACAAGCAAGTGCCTGGATTTAGAAAGTAAAGCTGCCCACCCCCTTTCCTTGGTGCACTCACACACAAAACCAGTGGTCTTCAGAGCTGGAAAACCAGACCTCCAGCAGTTAAAGACAAGAGACCCTTTGGCCATGGCTGGTATAGTCTCACATTAGCAGGCCAGGCCCATAGGACCCATTTCCCACTACTGATAGATGCACCATCAGTGGAGAAAGGAGGCAAGAGCTTATATCAGTGTCAGCAGCTTTCCCCTTCAGCTTGCACCTTTAGGGGCTTCAGTACCTGTGGACCCTTTGCATGGCATCATCCGCCAGGGTGAGATGTGGTGACCAGGGTTGGAAGGGCAGGAGGCAGCTCGCCACTCCTCCATCTGTCTCTTCGCAGAACAAAGCTGTCCCCTGCTCCCTTCTCCTCCACCAGCCTTGTGGTGACAGCTCAGGTCACGGTGACTCTCTGCAGCCGCATATACCCAGAAGAATATGAGGTAGCAAGGGGGCAGGTAGGATTCACCTTCCTATACCCTCGCCAAACTACGACCAAGGACACATGTCTGTCTGTCACCCACCCTCCTCTGTGGATGCCTCTTGGTCCTTTGGGGTCAACTTCAGCTCTACCAGTATGTTGGGTGCCTACCCCTCAAAAAAACAAACCCAAAATAAGAAGCCTCATTGTTCAGCTTTGGAGGCAAGCTCTGTACGCCAGAAGAAACAACCCACAGGGGCCCAGTTAACCTTTCCCCAAACCGCTTCGCCCTTCATAAGCCAAAAAGATCAGAACTAATGGGGCTGCTGGGAAGCAGGAGAGAAGCAGAGAATTGCTCTGTGTGTCCTTTTGAAGGTCCCAGGAGGAAAAGGTCTCTGACAAGGAGTTTATTTTCATTAAAAATGACAGGCCCAGCTCAACCAGTCAAATAAACAAAGCAAGTCCATAGAACAGCAAGTGCAAAAGGTCCTGGGTTATTTATAAAGGGCTTTTAAGTATATTAGGCCTAACACCAAGATAAATCAACCCTGCTAGGATTCCAGAGGCATATCACATGTGGCTCTAGCTGTTGTCAGCTTTGTGCTGGAATATATTTAGCGGCCAGTTATCTTCCAAACCCTCCCTGCTTTTTCCCTAGTGACTCCCCTTTGAAAATTAATACATTGAGACCAGACACAAGTTCCTGTCCTCAGTCCAATGTTGACCAGCTCAAATCCTTCAAAAGCATTCAAATCCTTGCCATTGCTTTCAACAGATATTCTGCTGCCCAGCATGTTGCAGAATGGTGAAGGACCCTGTTCAAGACCAGGTTTGCTCAAGCCAACAGGGTTTTTTTTTTCTGAGACAGGCTATTCAGTGCAGAGGGTCACCAATTCCTACCACTGTGAATTTCAGTTCAAATAAATCTGAGGGATTACTTCTCAGCTGGTCAGAAGGAAGATGAGGATGTTTGGGATCTTGTGGGACTTGTTCACATGGCCAGTGGAAGACCCTGCAATCCAACTGAATAAAACATGAGTGATTTGTGAAAAAGACAGTAGGAGTTGGCTGTGCTGCCTCTGGCCTCTGGGATGCAGGACTCTGGGAACCAAGGCAAGCCACAGGAGCAAGGGAGGTGAAAGGAAGGCTCAGGGTAAAAGCTGGCTCCTTCACTTTGAGAGATGGGTACAAAACTCATAGAGAAGCTGGAAGAACATTGAGCGTCTGGTCCACCTAAGACACAGAAATACGTCATTTGCTGGCAACTGGTTCAGACCCTGGGCAAAGCCAGTGCTGGGAAATAGCCACGTGTTGGTCTACTGCTGCCAGCTCAACCTCTCTGCATTTCAACTTCTCTGCATTTCAGATTGCTCCTTAGAGTGGCATGGGCACAGGAGAACTTCTTGAGTGCTTTCTTCTCCAGTCCCACCAGCACAACTCTGTACCCTCCCAGAGCCAGGGTCCAGCCCAAGTCCACTAAGATGTGGCATGTCCAGAACTGCACAGAGCAGAAGAGGATTTCAGTTGGAGATCGGCTATAGAGGTGTCTGCATGTAGATGTTTACTGCAAGCTAGGGGTGCAATCTAGTGTCCTAACACAGGTGTTTCACACTGTATGGGGTATTCCCACTGACTTCCAACTGCCACAACATCAGGGTACGGGTGTCCTATGGGTCTGTCTGTCCTTCCCTATATATCTTTCAGCTATCCTGAGGCATCTCAAACAGTAACAGATGTTTAGGCAACTGTATCATTCTCTGTACATCCCCAGAAACGTGGGGGAAACTTGGTGCATTTAGTGCCTTGCACTGTAAAGCTAGGGATAGTCCCATTTCTAAGGCTCATTTCTGGCTTTTATTGCTCCAGATCTTGTTTGGAAAGCATGCCACATCAGGGGAGGGGACTTTTGCACAGAGAAAAAATGTTCTTAGGGCAATGTTCAGATGGGTGCCCATCCTTGAGATCCCAGTTCACCCAGCAAATAACTTGGCTGTCTGTGCATCTGTGCTGGAGCAACCTGGGCAACCAGGTTTACTCTTCCAGAGAGGATTCAGGACAGGCTTTTCATCTTCATTTTGTGATGAGGTCAGATGCCTCTGTGTGCCACTTCCTGGGAAGGCAATGATGTTCTTTCATTATCACAGGGCCAAGGCCAGCGTCATAGGTAAGGTTTCTGAAAGGAAGTGAAGAGAGGGAAGTACCTGATTTATGGATTCCTTTGGATTTGCTTTTTGATGCCACATGCCTCAGATGTTTTCAATTTATTGAAATTAACTCTGCTTTAGTAACACCCAATAATTGCTTAATTGGTTTGAACTAACTGACTACATACAGCCCAGAAAATGCCAGCTGGTGACCCCCTGCCTTTCTGAAAAGGCTGTGGGAATGGTCTGCAGGAACAATTGCTCAGCAGGAAAAGCAAGTTTTGCAAAATCAAGCTTCACTGTGAGAAAAAGCTGTGGTTTTGCTCAAGTAGTTCCTTTTTTTTTGTTTGTTTTTCTTCTTGGAAAACTCAAATCAAGTAGCTTCATTTGGATTAGTTTAGTGCCATACATTTGCTTTTAACTTTGTGCCATGACACACAGAGCCCCAGCAAACTCCTTGCTGTAGCTGAGCTGTGCTGGTGATGCCTGTGAACACAGCTCCCTCTTCCCCTTAGCCAGATAAGAAGGATATGAAAGCACTGAGATTGAGGAAAATTTTCAAATAGAATTTGTCTATTGGGCCTTACATAGGGACTTCTGTAGTCTTCTGCCCCCATGAATAGGAAGATAGACTGTTTTTTCCAGGGTGACATTCATCTCTCTGTCTTAAATACAAAAGTTAAAAGATCGTCAATCTTAAAGATGGGAGTTAGCCAAATTTTAGCAACCCCATAGACTCAGATGCTCCCTATGAAAAACGGGGTCCAGCCTCCACTGCGGATTGTTTTTCTTTCTTTTCTCTGTCCCTGCACTCAGAAACTTGTTGTTTGATGCCCCAAATATTTCCGAGGGGAGAATCAGGCTGGAAAATGCTGAGGATCAAGGTGATCTCTCCTTGAGCTATTCAGTCCAGCAGTGCTGGGCTGGGACTAGCATACCAGCATTGCTCTGGCCAGCTATAAAATCCCAGGCAAGTATTTTCATGCTGGAGCTGCTCACAGCCAGTTAATTCCTGGAAACTTGCACCAGATGGCAGTGCCAGGCCGTTTCCAGCTTCATCTCTTAAATAACTGAAAAGGCAAGCTCTGAAGCATCCCTGGATTGTTTGGGAGGGGTGGGCATTAATGGCTGATACCTGCTGGAGTGCCTGAGCCATGCAGGTATCCCAGTGCAATGGTCCTTGCTAACGTGTGCCTCCTTAGGCACCCTCTGCTGTATCTTGCCAATATCCTGGGAGAAATAGATAGACAGGAGAGAAAACAGCCATCACTGTGTTCAAGACAAGGAACCATTTATAGATGTGAAAGCATGGCTGGATATAAGGGGTCAGAACAGACTGGGGATGGAAGGTGCCAAGAGCAAGATCAAGGCTGAGCAGCACAAGCCATCAAGAAACTGTCCTGTCCATTGGCCTAGTAGATATTCCCCACTTCAGTGGGTTAAAAGAAGCTTGTACCGAGGCCTGATATACGCATGTGTCTGTGGTCACTGATCTCTGCCCCCACATGCTGCGGCACTGACCTTGCAGTGATGCTAAACAATTTTGTTGTCTCTGAGTCTTTTGGTGCTCTCCTCCAACAGCTCCCAGGGGCCCAGCTCTGGGAGACAGGCTGCAGCCACCACAGTCTTCCTGGTCACGAGCATTTTCATCACCCTGATATATGTTCCCAGTGCTCCCAGAACCTGTCAGGGAACTACTCAGTAAACAGCAATTGAATTTACAAAGCTCGTTCCTGGACGGGAAGTGCTGGCGGTTGACAGGCCAGATCCTGCACATATCAGCTTACCTCTGGCCACGTGGAATCACAGCCGTGCAACACTAAGGGTTTGCTTGTCCTGCTGTGGTGGGTGGGAGGTAGAGCTCGTGCCATGAGCTCTGTAACTCATGCCCTGCCCATGCATTGGCTTGGATTGCAATGCAGCATGAGCAGGCCTGTGGACTGTGTATAGAAACACCTCCTGCACGGACACAGGCAGTGTGATGAGTGGAGCTGGACACAAAACAGGCCCATCAAGACATCAGCTGAGAAAACTAAATTTTTTTCTGCACAAGCCTCTGACATGCTGGCCTGAAAAGCAGCAGCCAGCAAGCTGCAGCTGTCCCCGTCATCACACTGGGGATACACAGACTGAAAAATGTTGGTTGAAATATGCAACTTCCCAGCCTGATCCTTCTCTGTCCAGCATTTTAGGTTTATTATTTCTACCTGATCAAGACTGGGAGTGTGATTTACCTGGTCAGATAGGAGCCTGGCCTCCCTCCTACCCAGAGGTGAAGGATGGCTCTGCGAGCAGGCAGGGAGAAGGTGGCTGGGTTGAGAAAACCTGTTGGGCCTCCCTGGGACATGGCATTTGCCATTGCCTGCTGAATAATAAGCACCTGCTCTATGCTGTGGTGGTCTGAAAGCCCTGGTTGCAGCCAGTACAAATTTCCATCCCTCATTTGCCCCTGCAAGCACAGCCTGATCCCAGGGAAATTCTGCATCAGAACGAAAATATGTCCTAACATTAACATGTACAAAGGTTTAGACCCGGCTGTCAAACAAACCCTGATCACTCATTGTTTATCAGTTATGGATCCAAGCTACATAAATCGGTGACAGCGTACACTGGGAATTCGTCCACCTTTCCCTTCTGGAAACCCTCAAGGAATTTAAGTGTGACATGCCTAATGACCCTGCTTATCATTCCAGCCAGTCAGGCAGATGTGTTTGCAGGTGCCAATCCCCTGCATGACAGGATGAGCATCATCTGACCAGGGGAAGAGTTCAGGGAAGGAACATGGAGGGCAGGACACAGGCACTTGGAGGTAGGTAACTGCCCAGGGTCATTTCTCCCTCTCTATTCAATGGGGGGGGGTAATAAAATGGTTTCCTTATTCTCAGATCTTCTGAAGAACTTCTGACTGAGAAAAAAAGAAAGAAATCATCAAGTTTTTCACAGAAAATCAGTGAGAATGGCACAGATGCAGTTACTTTTGCTTAGCCAGTCCATAGACAGGTCACTTAAGTGGCCTACCACAGTTCACATCTCTGTTTCACCCTCATCCAACTCAGCTACCCAACTTCCAACCACTGCTACAAGCAAGCCCTTATTTACCCCTGTTATTGCAGAATCACACAGGCTGGAAGGCTACCAACCCTGCTCAGAGCTGGGCTGAGCCACAGCAGGTTTCTCAGAGCCTTGCCCAGTCAAACTAATAGAGCCCAGTACACGGTTAGTCTTCATCACTGCAAAGACACGTTGCTGTCACATCTGTGTTGAGTTGCTCTGTTTTGTAAAAGCCAGTATTCACAGCAGCAGGGATTTGAACCACTGTCATCACTGTGCTATGGGATTTCCATATCCACCAGACTCAGCTAAAATGACATACAAACTCCCTTTTTCTCTGGTTTTGACCGCAAATTCAATCTGGGACCTGAGAAACTTTTCTCAACTAAGGTTCATTGAAATTGGTATGTTCCCATGGAAAGTTTCAGTTTCAATTAAGTCAGCATTTTTTGATGGAAAAAAAAATCATCAGAAAGCATTCCACTCAGTTCTAGACAAATTTAATAATATCTACCCCAAAAGAGATTCACTACCAAGATGTTTAGGAAAGGCTCTGGGCTTTCAGGTTATACCCAGCAGTCTTCTTTCTGATGTAGAAATATGGCATGAAAGATTTTGGATGATGATTTTAATATGTCTGTCTTTACTTGATTAGGAATGTTAGTGTTGGCCCACCTTTTCTGGGTTCAAAAGCTTATTTACTGAAATCTCTAAATTCTTCAGCTGAACGGGGAAAGGAGGTTGAGTCCTTAATAAAGACTTCCTTCCTCCCAGTGTTATTTATTAATTGGATAAAGATAAGCTAAAATAAACAGAAATTACTGGCAAAGACTTAAAAACTTCAGCGATTAAAACATCATTCTCCTGTCAATGCTCCACATAAATTCCTTGATTCTTAGGATACTATTTCTCAATTTCTCCAGTTCGGCCTAAATGATCTCAGATGGTAGACAAAGCCAGTCTTTATTATGAATAAATGTTGGAGATTTTTGGAAATAAAATATTCTGAAATGCAGGGATGGTTCCTCTGATCCCCCCAACTTGTAGATGTGCAGTTCATCAGCGTCTTGGTCAGATGAGGTTTCTTCTGCCTTACCTCCTGTTGTATTGCAATAGTTGCATACATTGTCCGGCCTGTTCCTGTGTCAAACATTTGTCTCAACTCTGTGGCCCCTTGAAAGGTTGTCACTCACTGCTTTCCCCAACAACTCCCATGCAGAAGAAACATGTCTCTTCAGAAAAGGCTTGATGATTAGGAGCGGACCAAAGCTGACAGCCCATGTTGCCTTCATGGTTGTCCCAGTCCTTTCCTGAGGAGGACACGACATGGAGCTCATTCTTTAAACAGACATGAAGCACTTTTGGGCATGGGTTTATGGCAAAACATTGATTAGGTTTTTTATATGGCAGACGCATCTGCTGTTCAGTCCAAAGTGATAGGAAAGCTAAAAGGGAAGAGTTCAACTTGAGGCCACTTGAGCAGTTACTGGCAAAAACACCTCTTTTCTTGTTGAAACTGCTTATGTGTTTAGTCCTTGGAAAAACAGATCACCTGAGAAAAACACAAAAAGCATGTGATCATCATTTGGCTTTTGAAAGAGAATAAATGAGAAAAGACTATGCATTTCCTCTGGCACGCCTCTGCATTCGGATTCCAAGGCACTGCATGCTTGTGCTTTCTGAGGTGGTGCTCCTTAAATTAAGGACCACTTAGGGCAAAGCATGCCACGCATGGCAAAATAGGAATGCTTTCCAACTGCTGATCATGCTAGAACCCAACCAGTATCCAAAGAGACAGCCAGGCAAAGGGTTTGATACCAACAGAAGGCAAGGGCTTTCATGCTACATGATACATGCAATTAATTTGTGGGACTCATTGCCACAGGAGGTCATGGAGGCCAACATTATGCATGAGATAACAAAGGATTTATTAAAAATTGTGGAGGATTTCATTGGGACAACTTAGCACAGTGATCTGGCTGCAACTTCTGCAGCAGGAAGTCCCTAAAATACTCATTAACAAACACAGAGAGTCTGCCAAGTGTCTTGCACTAGGCATCTGTGTTTCTTGCAGTCATTCTTCAGACATCTGCTTCACTGTCAGAAGCAGCATACTGAGATGCACTGACAGAGTTTAGCAGTTATTTATTGACCCGGGTGGCAAGGTAAGATTGAGGATTAAGGACATAATTCTTTATTTAATAGGATGTGGAGGACAGATTTTCAGCTGCTGTAAATCAGTTTAGGTTCCTAGCTTTCCATGAGGCTCTGGAGATTTACTCCTCCCATGTATCTGGCCCTCTTTTCCACATTGATGGGACATCTATTTCCAGCATGTCCTCAAGAGCTCCCATTGCATTGCAAAGGGTCCTAGCAAAGCCCTTGAGACTTGCTGGAGGTTTTCTCATGTCCCTTTGCTCTTTAGACCTTCACGAGACCCTCACTGCAGTACTGTGCCCACACAGGCCATGCAGATGTCATGATGGAGATGTTCAGACACTTCAGCACCATCCAAATGCAGGAGTCAATCAAAGAGCAAGCCAAGGACCCTTTCTCCAGTGCCAAGCCAAGCCTCTTCCTCTCTTCGCCCCTGTTCTTGAGCCTGTTTCCTCTCCTTTCAGAACTGCCTTCAGCAGGGAGAGGAGGATTTCTTAGAAGTGCCCCAAGTGTTGCATTAAGTCATAAAGAAGTTTGGCAGAAAATAAACCCCCTTGCATTCCAGCTTATCCTCAGATATCAGAGAGGCTGGGAGCAGCTAGGCTTAGATTCTGAGTGATGCCCAATTCAGCACTATAAGTCCGGTCGTGTTCAATCTATTGAACTACCACAATTATGGATGCACTAATAGCACACTGTACTTTCAATTTAATTGCTTCAATGAACTAGAATGGGCAGACATAGGGAGTTTGGTTGTGTTCAATGAACTATCATGGCTAGATTAATGAACAGTACCATTTATTAAAGCAACATTAGAGGTTCTTTTGGATTACAAGTGATAAATACACTGTCTGCAAAGTATGTGCAAATAATAATATAGTCAACTACAAGCACACTAAAGTATGGAAAAAAAAAAACTCCACAGAGATTTCCAAGTTTCCCCAAGGAAGCACTCGGTATAACCGAGTGTTCGAATCTTACCCCATAGGCATCCCTGGGGG
>VYZV01008305.1:116989-142526 GCA_013401275.1 Pandion haliaetus | reverse complement strand
GTCTCTTAAGCCCTTTTATACTATTTTCTTATTTTTAGGTGGAGCTTGAGTGACTCTAGTCATACATACCTTTATTGTGATTGGTGTAAAATCTCCTCACTTTACTTTTAAAGGTATACACTAGAGAAAATTCAGAGCACATGCTCAGTGAGGAGTGGTTGCACCTTGAAGGTGGGTAACTTTTGGGATGGAGGTGTGTTTTGGTATTATAATGAGATTATTATGAGCAAAGTTCACCCAGAGGATATGATTTAGTATGTCACAACTCCAGAATGGGCATTTATGATATAAATCCAAAGTAAGGCAATAGCATTGACAGAACCCCATTGTTTCACCTCCTTGCTTCAGTAGACTCAATACAGGGACCTTCCGTTCTTGTTCCAGTTCCCCATCCTTGTGGTGATATCACAGAACCTGACTGCGATGACTCCACTCCGCTCCACCCTCCATGTTGTTTCTGAGAGTCATCATACCAAGCTCTCCGGTGTTGCTAACATCTAAGGTTGCAGGTTATGTTGCTTAGGGAATTATTCTGGAATAGATATCTTGTATATCCACTGCATTCCACTCTGGAGCTTTACCTTCCCTTAAGAGGGGGACATGTAAGTCACCTCCAGCAACCATTCCACATGATCCACCCTGTGACTATAGTCACTCAAGCTTCACAGTATTTAAAAGGAATTGGGTATGTCAATCATATATATATATTGTGGGGGTAACAGATAAATTAAACATTTTTCCATAATCCAAACTTAACATATAGGGTGATTATCAAAACAGAACACAATACAGTGAATATTAATAAGATAATGACAGGATGAAGCGTCTTGCTGAAGATTCCTGTGGCAGTTGGTGACCATCTGAAAAGAGAGTCCCACCATTTATGTTCTCCATTTTTCTTTACTCTTTCCAACACCTGATGTATCCTCTCTGCAACATGATGGGCAGTAATCAGAGGGTTTTGTCCATTTTCTCGAACTCACTTGAACAGCTGCTTCAGGTCTTCAAGTTGTAGGATTTTTCTCACCAAGGTGAGCTTCATTCCAGTAGGGGTAGGGAGCAGGTCATGAATTTGCATGTAGTCAGTAACAACTGATAAGAGGTAACAGGAGGTGAATAACCGAAGTCACATCCCATCATTTTGGTAAAGTTACAAACACAACTATTTGAGTGATTACTCAGTAATGTTATCTACAGTGTTATCTACAAATATTGAATCACAAAGTTGCTCGTATAAACACATCCTTTTCCAATAAATATAAATACAGTTTCAGGGGTTTCATCAGGATGTATTTCAAAATGGCAGACATTTTGCTCAGTGTCAAGACAATTGTCTTGAGCCTTAATGGTATTACTTTCACAAATTAATCCCTGTTGTTCCTGTACAATGCATGCATCAACGTCAATAGTTTGCCATTAGCTAGTTTGGGAGGTTTTCAGTACAGCATGGACTTAACTTAGCAACGAGCAATATACACCTCTTGGGATCCACCAGCCACTTGGACTTTGAGTGGCTGAGGAAAGGTATAAAACATGCCCACTAAACTAACCATGATAAGGCAAGCCAGTCCTCAAAAACAAAGGCAGAAACACTCTCTTGCCAGCAGAAAAATATCATGCATACTAAGCACAGAGCAGGGAGCTGCTTTGCAGCCCCCACCCATTCCAATGGGACCACTCTATCTGGTCCTACAGGATTTGCCACCATCTCATAACATTTTAAGGTTTCTTTTCCTGTGAGTCCCTAAATAAACTTTTCTAATATTCATAATGTGAACTGATCCCAGCTGCTCCAAAAATGGATGGCTGTATCACAGATCAGTATCAGATGCTGACGTAACACTCAAGAGCTTTGCCTTCCCTGCTTCCCACCCCTTGTGATACCGTATTTCACAAGAGTAATCATTAGCAATACTCAGCCAGCAGCTCAGAAGCTGGAAATGATATGTTGAGAGGAGATCTGCTCCTGCTCTGAAGGATTTATGCCAGCTGACTGAGTTTCTGCAGGCAACTAGGGAAAAATTTTGCCTCCAAATGGTAATAATGTGGCTGGCAAGTTTTGGGGTTCCACTGGTTGACACAGACTCAGCCTGGAATGGTGGCAGCCCATGGAGAACAGGTGATGTCAGCCCTTTCTCTGCTGGTTTGATTACCATAGACCCCCTGCAGAACTCACATCAGCTACCAAGCTATTTGGTATGAGAGGCTTGGGATTTATTGTCCTCTGAGACCAAAATACCACGTTTCTGCTAAAGGCCATGCCTTCCACCAACCATTGGCAGGGCAGCATGAAGAAGATGCTATGAAGCAGATGTTATGTGCAGCTGTAGCTGTAAGGGCTGTATTTTTGCCTGTGATAACAAAATTTACCTGTGTGCCAAGGTAAAACTGATCACCTGGTCATTGTCATGTGCTAAAAGCAGAGTCAGTCAAAGGGCCCTAGCTGGAAGTGTTACTTCCCAGCAATCTTCATATGAGACTTCCTCCTTCACTTTATTAGCTGCAGCCTATCAATTAGTCTCACACAGGTCTTCTCAGGGGTCTGGCTCCATCAGTCTTCTGTCTCCCATCAGAGCCAGCACTTGCCTAGGAAAGAGCATGCAAACAAGGCTGGACTGCAATAAAACTTCCCAAAAATATCCTCACTTCAGTCATGAGAGCTGTATTTCTCCCTAATAAACCTCATTGTATTTTTCTTCCACGAATTTTTCCAGGCATAGAAATCCTCTCATGCATTCATAAGACTTTGGCCAGGAGACCCACACTGAGCTACACACTTGGTGAAAAAGAAGCTGCAACCAGGATCACTTTATATATGAACCAGTTCCTACTAGTTCTGGAAACACAGGCCTCCCAGCCCTTGATTTGGAAATGATGTTAGTTTTATGTATTTTCTGTGCTGCCAAAAACCACCAAGTGAATCCCTTGTTCACACACACATGTGCATGCATGCAGAGAGTGGCTCATCCATGCTCCAGCTCTAATTGCGTGGAGCCTCAGAAAGGTCCTTGAATAGCAGATTACAATCCCTGGTTCTGGACAATATCTTCTGCCCCTGTCTGATGTCCCCTAGGTTTCCATGAATTTCTGCCAGCATCCGTCAGGGATGCTGTGACCTGGGTAAGACTGAGGATGCTAGGGCAAGGCTGAGGAGAGAGCACATTAAGAGACCTGTGACGAGCAGTGTACTGGAAGATGGGAAACAGTGCATTAAAATATCATATTCCCACTTGTTTGGTTGGTTGAAAAAAATGTGGGTCCTAAAATGGCAATGTCCACCCCCAAGCCAGTGGCTTTCCCAGCAAGAGTCAGTGGGGTTCAGGGCATGGACCACCTCACCCTAAAGCAGATGCAGAGAGCAGAGCTGTGTCTCTGCTGCACAGGGGTGGCCAGGCTCAGAGGTGGACCAAGGCCTGGTGCACGCCCAGCACTCATCATGCTCATTTTTGCCTGGGGGCTGACATCTAGGAAGGTCTTCTGGGTGTCTTGTCTGTCTGGAGATGATGCTGGGAATCACTCTGGGTACATGGGGAGGGCTAAGCCAGAGATGGCCCATCCATACTACAGGGTAATACCTGCTAGAGGATGCCCTAAACCACCACAGCTACATGAGGCATAGTAGCAAACATCAACCTGAAGAGCATGGTCCATGCTGTACTGCATTTCAGCTCTTCTTCTGCCTCCAGACTAGTGAATCCCACCCCAACTGGTCACGTGCACCAGCCTGCAGAGTCCAAATGCAGACAGCAACGCCACAGACTACTCCTGTCTGCCATACACTCTCATCACCCAGCAGCCAGCCAAGGCTACTCCGTGAGCTCGAGTGTAACAGAGACATATTTCAGAGTTAAACACCCTGCAGTTCAGAGGGGACTGCCAAAGGAGAAAAAAAAAAAAAAAGTAGTTTCCTTCCTTGCTTTGAATTCTTCAGGCTTTTACAGCTGGATACACCTCAGGGTCTTGCTGGTGTTCATTAGTTTTCTCTCCCTTGTCCCCACTGGATGGATGCATCTCTCATCCAGCACAGGCCAGGAGTACAAGTATTTGGACCCCTGAAAACCCAGTGCCTGATACCAGGAATCATCACCCTTTGTCCCCAGTGCCAGCTCTGATGTCCACTGCTGTGTGATTATGAAAGCTTTCACTCCTGTTTTGATACCTCAAGACAGCATCATTATGCCCACTGAGAGCACCTCCTTTCCTAGGCATGCTTTGGAGGCCCCATCCACCTCTGAGATAGAAGAGGAGGGCACTGGGTCAAACCAAGAGAGAGATCTCAGGTGTGCTGGCACTCAGTTTTCTTGTCAGCATCCATCTCCATCCTTGCACCAAAAGAAACCTCACTAGGAGATTGCTCACTGCTCTCTAATGCCGTCCAATTTGTTCTTTGATGTATACAAAAAAGCACTTCACCTCCTTTCGGGCTGGTATCTCCTCTGTCTCCTTCTGCTCCCAGCTCTTGATGCCTTCCCTGTCCCCAAACAGAACCGGAGAAAAATGTTTTTCCTAAGCCTTGCACCCAGCAAAGGGCTCAGAGTAGCCCCAGAAAGCTGGGGGCAGTTTAACAATACACTTGTTTCATGCATTTTACCAACTTAGCCTTTTCTTCCTGACTTACTTTTGCTGACCCTGCAATGCAGTTTGCTACCCTGCCCTGGCAGCCCATGGGTCATGCTGCAGCCCAGACCATCTTCCCAAACCCAAATCCCTGAAGCACCTGTTCTTCAACATCAAAGAGGAAAGGCCCTTTGTAGCAGTCATAGCCAGCAGCAGAGGGTTTTGTCAGCTCTGCCCATGACCCTGAGAGGCTCCAAGTACATCTCTCCACCCTATGGCACCTTATCATCCCTCTAGGCCCAACCACTGTCCCATGTTAGCCACCGGCGTGGGCGTGAGCTCCCTCGAGGGAAACGAGACCGAGGTGCTAAGGGATATTATTGCACTGATAGCTGGATTTACACTTTCTTCATCTGGTCCAGACATCAGTTTTCACAGCTCATTGCTCTGCTTTCTGTCCAGCCCTGCTTCTCCCTCCCTCCTCTGCCTTTATGTATAGATATTTTATTGCAAACTCTCTGGATTTTACAACAGGATTTTTCACGCTCTGTCCCACTTCCCCTTATCAATTCTTTTGTCACTTTTACTGTAAGCTGCTCCTGTACAAAAATAAAAAGAAGAGCCAGGTTTCATAAGCTGATGTCCATGCTTAGGGGAACCTGCAGAGAACAAGGGGAAAATTACATTGAATAACCAGGCTACCTGTCAGGAGGAGCAGCTGCTAAAAATAATATGCTGGTTGAAGAGCACAGTGCATTGTAACTTGCTGTTTAATTGAAATGCTGTGCTGTTCTTCTTTGAGGTCCTCTTCTTCTGACCAAAGATTGACCGGGTGTTCATTAGAGAGCCTCTCATATCCCACCCCAGCCTAAGCTGGAAGCAAACAGATACTGCTGTAATTCCCCATTGAGACCCTGTTCCCATCAGAGCTGTGCTCTGTCCTGGTCCCACCCAACCATAAGACCCAGCAGCACCTCTCCCAGGCAATCCGTAGTGACTGATGTAAAAGGCATCATGCCATGAAGTTAGATCTAGAGGAAAACTCGTCTATTCCCTGGAGAAGTTCACAGACGCAGGGCAGGAGGGTCTTGCCTCACAGCCCCATACCAGCAGGGTTTCATTAGGAACGGGAAAACCTCCAGAGCCAGGAAAGGCAGCTGGTTCTCCTTGGGTCAGTCAGTCCTTGCTGCACCCTGTGAGCTTTGCAGCAAAGAAATCAGAATAACCCCTAATTACACACTTGGAGCAACTAATGCTGTTTTTCTACCACCACTGAATAACTAGAAAGGGACTCTCTTTTGCAGGTGTCCATAAAACCCTCAAGAGCTCAGCCAGGTAGAGTTGATCCTGCTTCTGCTCTTATTCCAAGCCCGACAGTCACTATGTCTATGTCAGCAACCTTAACTGTGCAGGGAAACACTCCTGGGATCACACTGAAGTGCCACCTCTTATACTGGTAAACCATTGGCACAGCCCTTGGCACGACCAGGGGCAGGCAGCACTCTCCTAAATGATACCCCAGCACAAAAATCAGGAGTTAGCACTGGGCTTTTCCCACCAAGCAACTTGCACACAACAACCTCGCTTTAGATTTAAGGGGTGTTTAGCAGTACAGATGTGCCTAGATCATTCCCACTGAGCTCAAGGTAGTAGAAGATTCCCTGATACTGGCAAATTTTGTGTTGTAGACATAGGTGGCAAGTGCAGATGAGCTGGCATTGCAGCTGCTGCCATTCTGGCCTGAGCATTACTCAAACTGTAGAGCTTTGCAGGACTATTCCTTACAGGATGAGAAGTCAGTGTTACAGCCAGGGACTTTGCTAGTGTTCACGTTTGCTTACAAAAAAAGCTCCTGTAACTCATCCTTCACAGCAGTTCACACCTGCTGTGAACCAGCAGCCCTGCTCTCTGCTGGCCTCTGTCTCCAAGAAAGCTCTGTCTCCCTGCTTGTTGTCCTTGCTCTAAGCTGTTCTCCTGGCTTCCTAACTGCAACCCAGGCCAACACCCCGGCCCTGGTGTTAGGAGCTTCAAGCCACCTGCCAGCCTGCGCCTTTCTGTGCTTCCGCCTTCCATTCCTCTTGCTGTTTGTATTCCCCAAAAGATTTTCCTTTTAACCTTTCCACAACAGACCTTCCTTGGCTGGTTCTTAGACAGCCAAGAGAAGGCGCAATCAGGCACTTTTCTTCTCCACAGAACTAAGCTGTAGGCTGCTGTTTTAGCTTTCTCTTTCCTTTGCAAGGCAGGGTTGACTGTACTTCACATGGCAGCTCAAGAGGGTTAGTGGGGATTCACCTGAGCAATGCTTCCCAAGATTTCAGCCACATGGCACTGTGCATGCTCAGCATACTGCTCCAGAGGAGAGCGGCTCAGGAGGCAACATCCCCCCAGACCACCACCAGGCATGGGGCACCAGTCCCAAAGCCAGCCTGGCCTCCCTGGTGTGGCAAAGGGGACAGCAGCATCCCATTAGCCATGCTGAGATCTCAGTGCCTGCCCTGGTCATGGAGGCATAGATTTCTACAAAAGGTTTCTCTTTCAGTAGATTTCCATTTTCTGGGAGAATGAAAGCCAACTCTAAAAAACAACGCAGGCACTGGTGCTCCAAGAAGAGAGAACACAAAAGCTGTTTCACTTTACTGCAGGTGTCCAACAGTTAGGCATTAAATCTGAGTCCATCGTGTAAGCTATTTCTCTTATTAGTATCTGAATGGACTATCTCATGCATATTGTAGCTGAGTCTTTTCAGATGTTACCTATTCCTGATAAAAATACTTTCCTCTAAAGATGGAAGATTCTCCTTTAAGTCTATGCATATCTGCCATATAACATGGGTTACAGTAAGTGAGGGCTGAATTTGTCATAGAATTCAGTTCCTTGCAGGGAACGAAAGACTTGATTTAGAGGCTAAAAATTTTCTTTTGAAAATGACACTGAAAAAGAATTTCTCAGTTCTTTTTCACAAATATGAAAGGGAATATGGTACAGCAGCTCATAAACACCTGGATAATGCAGCAGCTCATCTCCAGGGATATGACTTTCGTTTATATTACAAACTAAACAAAGATACTTAAGTTGCACAGGTTTTTTCATTTGCATTAATTAAACTGAGAGTATCACAGACAAAATTACATAATTGTGACTCTAATTGGCAGGTAAGCACTGTTTCCAATTTGACAGGAAAAAAATTTCCTGTCCAAATTGAATTCAAATCAGTATATGTATAATTTTTAGTTTCCTAGGAACTGGAAGCTTTCCAAACACAATGCACACCCAACAGATTTGGCATTTTATCAGTTCCACAGCCAGTAGCAGAAAAATAGAAATTTATACCAATTGCGCTGCATTGACACAGGCAGCACCCACGTTCCCCTGCTCCTGGGGTTAATCACTATGTGAACGCACTTAGGGCTCGAAAACTGGCAGGTCCAAGAGTTCCTGGCCCTTAATCCTGGCCAGGTTCCACTGAAGCCTAACCTTGGACTCAGTAAAATCACTTTAAACCCAAAAGAAGAATTTCGCGTTTGCTGAATTAGTATTTTCCCATGACCCTTTTACTTTAGCAAAAAAAAGAAAAGTAATAATTCTAGTTGCTACAGTAGATCTTTCATATGCCTATCCTTGATTTTACACGGACATCTGTGCAACCTCTCCTACCCAAGCAAGGGCCAAGCATGCGTAATATAACCACATAGCTAATAAAAGTAGTTCATGTCAGAGATAGCCTGGAAACAGGAGATAAAACCAAAGATTAAAAATAACTTAAATCCAGATGGAGTCAAGGTTGAAAGCATATCAGCAATTTTCAGGTAAGCAAGTTACAGGGTATAGGTGCCAAAATAAAGCATTACAAACACTGGAAATTCACTTTAAGTTTAAATTTAAATAAGTCCAAGCACTTTAATGTAAAGAAATACAAAGTTACGATAGCCAAAATTTTGATACTGTCCTGTAGCAAGTCCACACAAAACCCATTTCATTAAGATAAGTGCTCTAATTCTATTTTTAACTCATCAGCTAGATTGAGCTGCCCAAGGTCACATTTGATACTTTCACTTTTCTCTTTTGTGATGCAATTCAGGCAAAATTAACAAAGGGACGTCAAGAGCATTAAAAAAGCAGTTTCGCAAAAGTACATGTAGGCAGTGGAATTTTCTTGCAATAACAGTCTTATTGCTGGAGTTGTTTAAATCTAGATGAGGCACTTGAGAATGAAAGCAGAGACAATCTCATTCTGCTCCTGCCAGGGCATGTGGACAGGATGACCTAACATGTCTTTCCCATCTGCCATCCCTGTGGTTCTCTGAGAAATTAAATCCCAGGAGACCCAGGGCCTGATCCTGAGAGGTGAACCCAACGGACTAGACTTCACCCTACTTAGGCTTACTATAAATAAGTTTGTGTCGGGGCCAATTACTGGCATTTGCCTCTTTCTCTATCCTTTCAGTCAGAACCTCTTGGCATTTAACGATGTGATTTTTCCAGCAGTATATGGATTGCTTTCACTTCTATGTTTTTCCCAGCTGTCTGACTCAGAAATGTCGGCTGACTTGGTTAAATCTAGGGTGCCAATGCTAGAGAGAGATGGGCAAATGTGTCGAAAAGAAAGAAATCCCACACACTAATTTTGCAAATATTTGTGCAAAGGAAAAAATGAAACTGCCTCTTGTGTGTCAACCCTCTTGCTGAGTTTATAGTGAGTATGCCAATGGTTGACTCTTCTGGCAGGAAAACTGGTGTAAAGAGCACACATTAAGTGAATGCTTGAAAAAATTTCAGGAGGGTTAATTTTCATTGCATAGCCCTCATCCTAAATGTCATTAATCTCATCAAAGATCAAAAACATGACTGTTTAATATGTGTACTCTACAAAAAGTTAACCAGACATGAAACTGTCACTAACTGAGAAATATTTACTACAACTAGATGAAAAATAATATCCCATAATGTGTACAATGAAGAAAACCTTCATCCCCTAGGGGATAAATTAAAAACAGAAAAGGAGGCTAAATTCCTGGCATGTGTTATTTAACTGAATCACATTCTCAGCCTTCATTTCAGTTTTTTCATATGTGCCTTCCAATCTGGGGAAAGCATTTAACAACATTTTACAGCCATTCAAAATTTTGAGGGAAACTATTTATTTGTATGAAATCCAACCTTTTCTGTCAAACTGGGAATTTACACAAGAAATTTCCTTTTTTCGTGCAATAATTTCAGCCAGCAAAAATTCCCTGGGACAGGTATTTCAGTCAATCTAAATGAACTTAGCAATTAAGTACAGAATCAGTTGCCAAGAACTTGAAAATTATTTGTACTCAGCTTTCAAACATGGAAAAACTGGAACTTTAAATATGCTAAAAATTGCATTATGTTTACACAAAATGGCCTTTTTTCGCATGAACATCAGGGGGCAGAAGGTGGCCTTCTAGCACATCAAAATATTTTCCCTACGTGCTGGCACTGCTAACAAGATCAGCAACGGTGTTGATGCCAACCTGCTGTGTCCTGTGGCTAGCAGCTACAAGAATATGCCATCACCAGGGCTACCCCTCAGTGCTCTGGATTCCTTCTCCTTCATGCCGCACTGGGTCGGATGCCATCAAGGTATTAACTGTGGAAAAATCATGCTGAACAAAAAAGATGGCATCTGAGAAAGACAAGAGCTTCCAAGTTATGTTCACCAGAACACACGCGTATTATAATTTCTGCAGCAAAAGTGGCTAGAGGATTTTTCCAGGCCTTTTCTCACCCACACAGATGTTTGAACCCTGGCCAGGACTCCCTACATCTGTTCCATTTGAATGGGCTTTGGTACAGGACTGTTGTTTTGTGTCACTTTTTACAGTCCTCCATGAGTCAATAATGGACACCTCAATCCAGCCCAATTTCAGTCCAGAAAACTGCTACTTGTCACCTCAGCATGAGATATAAAGGGTGATTTTCTCATTCTGGTCCATTCACTGGTTTCCATTTGCCACATCCTGTCCACTTTCCACAGGGCCACTGTCCACAGTGAAGGCGATGGATGGATCCAGTGTGTGGCTGCCTGGAAAGGCCACTGAGCAACAAGAGGATTGTAGGTGAAGATGTCCAAGTTGAATGAAAAAAATGTAGACCTGGTGCCCTGAGAGATGGTAGAGACCTGGGGACATGCCTGGCTCTCTGTACCTTTTTCAATACAGATTGATTTGTGTCCATCTTGGACAGAACCACATCATGCATCTGAAGACAAGGCAACAAAGAAAATGTCCTCCATGCCCTGGTGTGGTTATATTCATCATCCCTACCCCTCCACGCAAGGCCTGTGTCTGGAAGATGCTGAGTTCTTCCTGGTGGAAAAGTAAGGAATTTTTTTCCCACATGCACATGGTCTCAGCATTTCACAGCTGGACCTTGTTGTGGGCTTCCACCCAGCCCAAGTGGGCTTTGGGAGTTAGCAGCCCTTCTGTTACAGAGATAATCTGTAATAATCAGATCAATAATGAGTAATAATGAGAAATCCATTTGTGGGAAAGGCTGGGGCCACACTCGGGAATGAGTCCATGCAAGGAAGAAACAATTGCATGCTCCTTCTCATAGGACTTTCCCCCCACTGTGCTGGAAGTTAGGCAGACCAGCAGGTCACCAGGCAGACACTGAGCTCAGGGATGACTGGATTTATTGCCAGTGATAGAGATGAGAGTGCTGTGGTCTCTGCACCTCTCCAAAGGAGCTGGCTATAGAAACTTCCCACCAGCATAGACTTCTCAACACAGTTCTGCAAAAGCTATCACAGGAAGCATACAGTGCTACCTAGCCCACCCCAGCCAAGACATATACCTGCTGTCCACAATGGCAGTGATGTAAGTCATGTCTTCAGTCCAATCCATGCAATGCCTTGCCCTTCCTAAAGTGACTAGTTCCAAGGGGGAAAAAATTATAACCATTTATATGAGCCCTGGGAAGAGCAGAGGTCAGTGAATAGGCAGCAAGGGTAGAAGGAATTAGGGCTACTCTGTGCCTGGTAGATTCATGCTTCTGAACCTCTAGCCATGAATGGAGACTACTCCTCTTCAAAGGAAGATCATGCTCCTATCTCAGTCAACAGCAAAATTCCCAGCGATTTCAGTGGCAGCAGTAAAAAGCCTTGTAGAAAAAAGGGCAAAGAAGAAGGGCAGCAAATTCACAGTTGCCATATTTGTGCTTGCACATCAGCTTTCTATCTGCAAAGCAAAGCAAAGATTTCTATCTATCTCTATTCCCGTCACCACAAACCATCAGCCTGCATGTGGGCGGTCAGGGCAACATTCACGGCAGGGCAGATGTATATCAATGAGCTGCTGAGCACCAGAACTCTGCTCTGCTCGGAGGGGAAGTCCAACATGCTGAGATTGCCCATGTTAGGTAGTGCTCAGGAGACACATGGATTGTGCCAATCCATCATGCCAAACCAAGGAGACAGATGAGGGAAGTCATGCGTGGGGCAGGGAACTTCCCACCGTTGCCACATAGCATTGTCTTTCAATGGCTACTCATTCTCTATTGATTTCAGAGGCTGTGTATGTCATCATTACGTCATGCTGCTGACACTGTGCAGAGGAAAGTGATAGTACTGGGAGAGTGACATCTGGGTATTGTTTCAAAATACTGCTTTGTTCTCGATTCTTTACTGCCCAGGAAAAGGAACAGAGCCCAGGCTCCAAGGCAGCTTGCCAGGCAAGGATCCTGGAATCTCCAGCTCTGGGCAGTTCACCTGATGAAGCATCCTGAAGGTCCACAGAAAGCCTGGTCTGCTCAGCAGCCTCCACACTAAGCAGCAGAGAAACGTGGCAGGAACCAGGCAGACACGCACTACAGTCTGTTTTGTTAGGAGCTTTATCAACCCAGCTGGTTCTGCTGGCACATCAGTGCCATGCAGTACTCCAAGGTATGGGAGGGCCTGGACTATACTCCCACCATAAGGGTAATTGTTCTTCATTTTCCCGGCTCAAATACACAATTAGTCTGGTGAGGCAGAAATGCCTTCTCACTTTGTCTATTTGCAAAATCTCTCTCCTGAAAATACTACAGAGTAAATTAGCACATAATAGACTTGGAGATACAACTTTTCTTGGAGATATGTCATTTTTTTCTTTTCTTTTCTTTTCTTTTCTTTTCTTTTCTTTTTCTTTTCTTTTTTCTTTTCTTTTCTTTTCTTTTCTTTTCTTTTCTTTTCTTTTCTTTTCTTTTCTTTTCTTTTCTTTTCTTTTCTTTTCTTTTCTTTTCTTTTCTTTTCTTTCCTTTTCCAGAGGGGGGAAGTCTTGACAACCTTTTGGGGGAAAGAAGAAGTATTTTTTAAGATGAAAGGGGGATCCAGGTGCAACATGAGCTCTAATCTACCTGAGCTGTGGCCATCAGGAGAAGTATTAGGGCATTGGATTCTCAGGCATTCTTCTCCAGCTCTTGTATAAACAGAATTCTAAACCATCAAGCAAAGGCTTTATCTCCCAGGGAATTTAACATTTTTCTTTGGTGCTCTTCAAAGGAAAAGAATGTAGTTCCAGAGCTGGACATGTTTGATGTCACCATGGATAAACAAAGCAATTCTGGGGCCAGCCATGACAAAAATGGCAAATTATTCCTTGAACATTACACCGAGAGCTACCTTGCCTGCTCTGGGGGCAAAGCAAGCTCCTGTCCATCTGGACAGGGGCTCTTTGGAAAGTGGAACAGAGCCTGAAAAGGCCACAGAGACCTAATTGCTGACCCCTATTGTCACAAGAGTACCACCATTTTCCTCAGTGGGACAGAAAAGCCCCAAGACAATTGTACTTGAGGCGAACCCTCCCTTATCATCCCTCACTTTGCAAAGCGCAGGGTAAAAAAGAAATCTATATGGTGTGGCCATGGGGTCACAAGTGGAGGATAGGGGCAATACTCTCCTCCTGAATTTGTCTGAGAAGAATGAAAATAGGATGAAACAATTTGCATTCATGTCATGTTCTCACTGCCATCCTCCTGATTCACCTACCTAGCAGGCAATACAGGCTGAGACTCCCTCCAGATTAGGACATCCACGTTTAGGTGCTCCCATGTAAATTTGGTGTCTGACTTTCCACTACAGTAACTGGAGTTGAACTCAATGAGCCTAGAGCTTGATCCAGCCCAACCTACAGTAGATACCCAGCTTCAGGTGGATTCATTTGCCTAAAAGGGGACACCTAGAAACATCTGAGATGCCCAAGGGTATCTAAGACATCCACATCAGGCTGGTAGATAAGACACAGGATCCATTTCAAATGAGGAGTGTTTCAACAATTGAATCCCATACACAGCTATCCCATGGGGGGTCAATGACACTGACAAATCAGGTACCCAGATATGACCTCAGGAAACCTAAATGCTCTGTTTACTTAAATCATTCCACAAACTTTCGAAATAGTGTTACACAACTGTGCAGTCTTTTCTTCAGGGTCTGACAGAAACCCATGCCTTTGGCTCACAAGGGTGCCAGACCAGCATTTTTCCTGAATGCTCTCCTCAGCAGCTGATCTTCAGGAATAATCTAAATTTCTTGTTGAGGCTAAAGAAAAGTGTTAACAATTAAAATGTCACCTTGTCTGCACAAATTGAGTGCCACTGTCTGTTCAGACTCTGGATATCCCCTCCACTAATAATGCCTTCTGCTCTTATCTCTTTGCTCTCCAGCCTGCAAGCCACCTGCCTAGCAGAAAGGAAATAGTCCAGAGACATCCAGAACATATCAAGCCATAGTGAGAAGACCTCCTCAAAGCTCATTTAACATTGCAGATTACAAAGGTTCATCATTTAACCAGAAAAGGGTCCCTGTATAGTCTTCCGTTCCTATGATTTTCTGTTTGAAGCAGCCCGGAGAGTCTGTTAACTTTCTGAGGAGACACCTCAAAAGAATCACCATTCTCCAGCTCAATGCCATGCTATATTAATACAACCCCTTCATTTCCAGAATTCAGAATTGTTCATTGTATTTTGGTCTTCCTGCTATTTAGGCACCATTTGCCACCTAATTCTTGCAGTGGCTCCACTAGTGTTGGTGGAACCTCCATTCGAATCATGATCATCATGTTTGATATGGGTTTCTTGGTCCTAGAAGGCTACATCTGAATGTCAGCCTATGTCCACGCTAGCTCAAAAAGAAGGATTCAAGAAAAAAAAACTGAGTCACCAGTCTGCCTAGCCATGTCTGAACCCAGGGTAAGTATATCCTCAGTGCTATTGCAACATTTCCATTTGGTGTAGATGTCTCCACACTGTCAGTTCCTTCAGCATGGAGGCTGAGACAACAACAAAATCTAACCACATCCAGTTTCCCACTAAAACAAGAATATCTTTGACTCCATCCAAAATGGTTCATTCCCTGACTCCAGTGCACCAAGCTGTGCGTACATCACCTCTTCTGGACACTTCAGCCATCCCCTGGGACTAACAGGAGAACAAGCTGCGTGAGTCAGCATCCTGCCTCCAACAGTGGATGCCCAAGAAAGAACATAGGCTTAGAACAAATATCTAACAATATTTCCTTAAAACACTTCCCAGCATTCAGCAGCCTGTGGGTTGGGAATTTCCCAGGTAAGAAAAGGGATCTCTGCATTTAGTAGTCTTCAGTGAACTTTTCTCCCAGACTTTTCCAGTCTCTTTCCGAGCATACACAAACATTCCAGATCCACAACCTCCTGCAGCAAGGCATGCCACAGTTTTATGCCACACTGTGTGAACAACCACCTCTTTTTCTTGTCCCTCGGTAGCTTCTTTTGGTGTCCTCTAGTTATGGCATTGGCAGGGGTTGTGAGGAGTCATGCCCTAGTCTCCACCGCTGTGCTGCTGGAGTAATATTGTCATATACCCCTTCAGACCTCACTTTTCCAGCCTGAGGAGTCCTAAAATCTGGCAGTGCTGCTTCTCTCCAGAGCAGGTCACCAGAGGGAGCTGACGGTCTGAGCCCTTCCAGCAGCTTATGTCTCTTTGCCTGTTTCAGCTTTTAATGCTCAGTCTAAATATAAAACAATACCCATTGTTTCTCCCAGCTGCATGTCTGAAAGCTTCAGAGGAATACAATCTAATAGCCAATTAAGGCAATGCACTCAGAAGGAAGAATACTGGTACTTGAGATAATGTTTTATTCTGAACAAAGGCAGATTTCAGGGCTTGTCCTAAGACACCAGCCAAGGGAATGAGACAAGCAAGAGAAAAAAATCCTGATTCAGACACCTTGACAAGGTTGACACCTCGACCTTAGCATGTTTTTAGGCAGTTGCTCTCACCTGTATTATCAGACCATGAAAGGTCCTGCCTTGAATATCATGTACCATCAGGGTCTGCAGAAGCATAGCTTGACTTTTGCTGGAAATCTCCTTTAAGCCTCAGAGACATCATCTGACGTCTCTGTGCCTCAGTTTCTCCACTCCTCTATGCTTTGCCCATCTTTATTATAGTTGCATCAGAACAAGGAGCATGTCTTGCTGCAGTGGTTAGAGAAAGCCCCAGCTAATGTGACCCAGACTGACCCAGACTTTACCACTATACATGAACCTTGTCACAGGTTCAGCTTGGAGGAATTAATCATCTGCAACTGCCTGAAAAAGCTCACTTTCCAGAGTCTTTCCCCAGATTCTTGTGCATGTTTCCCCTGAACATTTTCTGCACTGTAAAAGGACTTCGCCTCAGCATGGAGGAAACCAGGAGCTGGGGGGATGTTGCCCAAGAGGAGGTGATGTTAGTGAGGTCTGCCATGAGATCCAGGGCATTGGAAGCTCTGTCTGCCAGCCCTAAGCACCCCACGTCCCTAACCTGGACCCTGGAGCCACCAGCTGAAATGGCTCCCTGGGAAGCCAACTGCATCAGGAGACCCAAGGACCTGATGCCTTCCAGTCCTCCGGAAACTTCAGCGGAAAAAAAGTTTGGGTTTGGTCCGATTTGGACCCAAACCATCTCATAAAAAAAAAAATTACAACCCACACTTGATGACATTTCCCACTAAGCGGAAAGCCAGTGAGCTCTCACTCCCCCCCATCACCCCTGGTTTTGGCATCCTCCAGAGCCCACGTGCTTTGGCCGAGTTTTGTTTGATCCACAGCGCAAAGGAGCCTTGTGTCTCATTTCTGGCAGCTGGATTGCACCACTGGGTAATTCTGTGGCTAAACTGTTTAAATAATGTTAATGGCTTTACAAATTCACTTTCAAAACAGCCTGAAGTGTAAAGCCAGCACAGCTGAAGCAGCATGCTGGGGCTTAGGCTGTTTAGATAAGAGTGGGTGCAGAGTAAGCTTTCAGAGTGCTCCACACAAGCTACTCAAAAGCCGGGAACCAGAGACTTCTGCTTCTTAACTACATCTCCTGCGCTGCGATGGGGTAGACATTTGCTACAGCAGGGCAAAGATTGAAAGCCAGCACAGCTAGAGGCTTTGAGGGATTAGTATTTTTATTTTTCTTGGCAGCCGGCTCCCTCTGTGGCAGGTGCTGTTGGAGAAAACAACAGCAGATCCATGGGTATTCTCAGGTTTTCAAAACAGCAATAAACAAAAAAAAAAATAATGAAAGGCTTAACTGAGGGTGCTGAACGTATGACAAAAGGTCAAGCTTTAACACAGGGCAAATCTGGCTCACACCCACCTACTCGAGGCAAAAATTGTAGTTGTCTGGCACAGTGTCATGCTCTTAGTTTCTAGTCAGGATGCGCCCTGGCTCCTCATCCAGTAAGGAGGAGGTTGAGAAATGCCATGCGGCTTGCTGGAGGGCAAGACTCAGCTGCATGAACCTGGGGAGAGTGCAAGCCACAGGGACGCAAGTCCAAAAGGCAGAGACAGAAACATGGCAAGGTGGGCATTTCCACATCCAGACCTTTTCTGGATTCAGCACAGAAATCTATCAGGGAATACCAGAGCTCTCCATGCTCATGTGTATTTGCACACCTACCCCTCCCTGGTGCCTGCGTGGGCTTTGTGCCCACCATGCAGGTCATGCTGTGATCGTGATAGTCATAACAGCATCACGCAGGATTATCTGTGCCTCTTAAAAGCCCAGATTTCACAAGGATCACCCACTGCATTCACGTAATCCCAGCTGTACTCAATAATCTCTCTTGGCCAAATAAAAATAAGTTAGGGATGTGTTTGTGCTTTGATTTATATCGGAATAAATCAGCTGTTCTGCCCCAGTGGTCGGCTGTCTACCAGCAAAGGAAAAGTGAGATAAGGTCAGCACAAACCTTTGGAGTGTCTGCAGGAGAGATTTAATGTGTGACAGCATGGCTCAAACTCATATTTAGGAAACCAAACAAATTCAAAAGAAAAATTAAGCACATGTTTGAACAATATGGATAATAAACCACTAAAACAAGTCAGTATGGGAAGGGGTGGATTTGCCAATTCTTAGTGCCTTCAAATCAAAACCAAAGGCTTTTATAGCCAAACATAACTTAGGGCAAGTGAGACACTCACTGAAACACCCTTCACTACAAACCATGAATGTAGTGTAAGATTTGGGTTTCTTACCAAGCAGAAAAGATAGATGTGCAGCCAGTGGGCAGCCACCCTCATACTGATCCTGAAAACAGGTAAGAGGAAACCCAGCCATGACCAGAGAAGACCCAAAGCCCTAACACAGTCCATGCTGCCAAAACAGCGTTCATCATGTCCCTCAGCGCTGTGTCCCAACGTGAACCAGCAGCTGCTGGTTCCCTCTGGATCCAGCTCTTTGGTCATGCAGTGCCCCGGCCCAGAGGACCCACCCTGCTCCCAAGTGCAAACCATTGGACTCCAAACATGCTCCGTACAGAGCTGATGGTGGCACAGACCTTACCTGGTCCCAGGGCTGGGTCTGGTGGGACAGCCTCATGCTCAGAGCTGGACCCAAAGCTGGGTTTAGGCACTGTGTGGGGCATGGTCCACCCTGCCAGGCCATTTCCATGTCGCACGGTTCTTGCACACCTTCTGTTGCACTCGATGGGCACTGCCAAGAGTCACTGCTTTCTCATGAGCTCCTCCCCTCCAAGTGGTGAGAGTGTTTTTTCCAGTCAGCTGTACCCAGAAATAGAAAAAAATGCTAATATATACCATTCCATCAAGCTGCCCCATGTCCCCTCACCTCCAATTGCAGTCCCACAGGTTCTGTGAAAAAAGAGCTATGTCCAGAAAGATAGGAACAAATCATTCAAAAAGGGACATTTGCAGGAAATGACTTCATTTTGCCAGGCCAGTAGATGCTTCCCAAACATATTGTTCAATCTGTGCACATCTGGAGTTAATACAGATGGTGAATAAAAGCATGCAGAGACTTACATGCGATGGCTGACCACTGGTCATCTACAGGATACTTTTTCTTAATAGTTCCTCCCGAAATTGTTTTGGGCAATTTGCTGAGCAATGATGCAAAAGCCTGAGGTTGCTGAAGTCAGGAGGTTTGCCAGTGACTCTGAAGGTTTGCAGTCTGGTTTTAGCCTTGATAGGATGACAGAGATCAAACAGGAAAGAGGGTTTGGGAAGAGAGGAAATGTCTGTCCATCACAGAAGAAAAATGAGTTATTTGTTACAGTGGTGGTTGTGGGGACCCTACAGTGAACATGGGCCACTGAAGGATTCAGTGCCATGAGGTCAGGGCTGGCCAAGCTGGGATCTCAAAGACGATGCAAGTGTAAAGGACAGGATGGAAATAAAAGGCAAGAAGACAGGCTGTGTCCATTGCTAATGCTGTCTCACATGGCAGCTTCCTCCTGGCCCAGCAGTGACCTGGTACATGTCCACTCCGTGGTGGACATACCATAACATGCTGCCTGGGATGGTCCTGGCCCATAACCCCAGGTTATGAATCCAGTCTCATCTCCCAGGATGGAGACTGAAAAAACTGTCTTCTTGGCATTGCAACCCATTCATTACCTCGGCTGGACTGGGGTGATGTCCCACACAAGTTCAGGCATGACAGAGTCACCCCGTTCAAAGCAACAACAGAGGAGGCAGCCCGGGGAGGATGCACAAAGGAGCGGGGCCGTGCTTGTGGAAGCTGGACACAGCCTGGCAGCCTTCCTTCAGCTTTCCCCAGGAGCAGGCAAGCTTATGATCCCACCCAAAGCAGGGCGGTTGTGCAAGGGATCTTGCCCTTCCCACACCCTCAGTCCCCATTGTTATGGGTTTGTGTGGCACGGTTTTCTTTGGTAGCGGGGGAGGGGGCTGCAGAGGTGGCTCCTTCAAGAAGCTGCTAGAAGCTCCCCTGGCGCCAAAGAGTCGGACCCACCTCTGGCCCAAGCCGACCCTATCAGTGACGGTGGGAGCACCTCTGGGAGAACAGATTTAAGAAGGGGAACCGGCAGTGTGGGGGTTGGAACATGAGAGGAACACCTCTGCAGATACCGAGGTCAGTGAAAGAAGGAGGGGGAGGAGGGGCACCTGAGGAGGCTGATGGCCCTGCAGCCTGTGGTGAGACGGCAGGCTGTCCCCCGGCAGCCCAGGGAGATGAACGTGGAGCAGTGTGTGACTGGAGAGAAGCCTGCAGAAAGGACCCACGCCAGGGAAGTTTGTGAGGAACTGCAGCCCACGGAAAGGACCCACATTGGAGAAGNACCCCCATCCCCTGTTCCCCTGCACCGCCGGGGGGAGGAGGTAGAAAGCATCGGTAGTGGAACTGAGCCAGGAAGGCGGGAGGGGTGGGGGGAGGTTGTTCTGATGTTTAGTTTCCCTTCCTAATACCCTTGTGGTTTGTTTTTGTTTTGATTTGTAGTAAATTAAATTGATTTTGTTTTTTTCCCAAGTTGAGCCTGTCTTTTGCCCGTGACCATAAGTGGGGAGTGATCCCTCCCAGTCCTTTTCTCGACCCACAAGCCTGCCTTTGGATTTTCTCCTCATCCCAACGTGGCCGGGGTGGGGGGTGGGGGGTAAGTGAGCGGCTTCATGGTGCTTTGTTACCAGCTGGGCTGAAACTGAAACCACAACACCCATCTCCTCATGGCCTCTCCCAGGCCGCAGGAGGCCAAAGGCACCTTGTGCTGCACCAGGGTGGCTGCGGCTCCTCCCAGCTCAACCTCTCTGGCAAGGTTG
The DNA here is from genome assembly GCA_013401275.1 of Pandion haliaetus. Classification (NCBI taxonomy): domain Eukaryota; kingdom Metazoa; phylum Chordata; class Aves; order Accipitriformes; family Pandionidae; genus Pandion; species Pandion haliaetus. The sequence continues at coordinate 121,947 of VYZV01008305.1, read as the reverse complement.
CCCTACAGTCCATCTCCAGCTCACTGCCCTGCCCATGATTCATGGGTCCTCTCCTGCCCTTCCTTATATGGGAACTTTGCGTTTCCTCACATATTTCCTGCGCTAGGAAAGCCAGCACCAAAGAGTGCCTTTCTCTATGCTCTGCCACCAGCCCCGTTTGCTCCCCCAGGCCCCTGCCCAGGAACAGGTCACAGACCCACCATGCCCCATAGTGCTCCCCACGCAACTATGGTTCCTCCGTGCTCCCATCCCCTGCCATTCTCCACCACATGAGTCATCACAGATGCCATCCACATGTCTCTTCCCTATGCAGCAACCCCTGGTTATTCCCATATCCCCAAATGATGGCATACATGCAGCAGAGCAGATTGGCCGGGCAATGCATCCCTGCTGACTGCAGCATGGGCAAGGGTCTATGGTGTAGTAGCCTCTCTCAACATGGGCATTCACTCTTGACTGTTGAGAAACTTGCTAGAACATTTTCCCCTTGAGGTCTCCAACCATTGTCATGTTTAGTTCCAGGTGGCCAAAAGACTGAAAAGTTAGAGCAGGGAGGAGCATACAGAGAGATGGACTGGTGCCCATTTCCTTATGAAACCAGGCTAAAAATAGCACGAGATCAGCCCTTGAGAAGGCACTCAGTCCATCGCTTTGTGCTGAGGTGGGAACACTTCTACGAAAGCACTCGCGACAGAAACTATTTTTAGCCCCCTCCAGCTCCTCCCCAAGCAAGTTGCTTGTGTTCACCCCCACCACCCTACTCCCTCACATCAGGGACATGCCACAGGGTTGCCCATCTCTTCCCACCAGCAATCCTTCCCTTCACAGCAGCCATTTATGGATACAGAGGCTGTCACTGTGTGCCTGCATCCACAAGGCCCATGGCAATGGTGTGTCCTCACCCTCCTCTTTCTGTTCCTATTTCCAAATGCATGTCAGACACACAGGCACTAACTGCCAGGAATTCAAGTTCTTGCACCTGGTCAACATAAGCCACTGAAGTAATGAGCTCCTCCTTAATTTTTACAAAATAAAACGGAGTAAAATTTGTATGTATTCCACCTATTTCTTTATGGCTAATTTCTGCCCCTTGATTTCATGGCTGATTTTTTAATTTCCATCTATTTCCCTGGGAGATGCTTTCTTACAGTGAATGCCATCTGCTTGATTCTCCCATCCCTCCTCAGCACCAGATACACCCAAATTTCCCCAGCCTCCTTCTGCTGCTAAACATGAAATGGACCCAGCAGTCATATACAGGGTAAGATGGACAAAACCTGATGATTATTCAACTATCTCAAACTCATGTCCTCAAAGGGGGCCACATCCTCGGAAATGCCATCCCTGGTCTTTTCAAAGTCCTTCGCGCAGCCAGCCCCTGCCCTGGCAGTGGTGTCCAAGGAGACCTGCGTCTCAGCTTACCCCTCTGTTTTGAGTCAGAAATTTGCATTTCCCCATCTTCCTTCCTTTCTCCCATTCTGCTCCTATGGACCAGCCACCCCTGTGGCTGTTTAATCCTGACTAAGATCTTCATTATTATCTAGTTGCAGCGAAATCAGAATTTTTGTTTTTATGTTGGGAGGTGAGGCTCTCCTTATTTGAAAAAAAAAAAAGGCTGATGATTTATTTAGGGAGTGGAAATGTAATAAAATAAAATAAAGCAAAATAAAAGCACAGAAAGGAGTGTAGTAGCTAACTCTCAGAGCCATTAAACCACATGCTTTTTACTGCCTATGTCCTTGATGGGAAGGTTTTGATCTGTAATGACAATCTACCGCCTTAGCAGCCCTTTCTTATCCAGCAATTTCCAGACAAGGATATGTTAATCCTGACTATGGCAGCCAGCTTGAAAATGCTCCTTTTGCAGACAGGAAACTGCGACACAGCAGATGTGGCAAAAAGGGAATGGCAGTATCAGGAAGGAAATTCCCAGAAAAAATCTTCTGTCTGGCAAGAAGAGCATGGAAAGGAAAACTCTCCTGGGACAGAAAAGCCTGTGGAGGAGAGATGAGATGATGCAGAGCTTCAGACACTCCAGCCCTCTCCAAACAACTGATTCTCCTGAATATAAAAATAAAACAAGGGAACACGAAGGGACAAACAAGTGTGGGGTAGGACTGAGCTCGTGAGAAATTCAGGAAGAGGAAAAAGGAAAATAGACTTTTCCAAACAGATTGGACAGAAGAGCATCCAGCAAGTGGGCACAACAAGCCTAGTAGGACAGGGTATCATTGCCCCCCATTTCTTTCCTCCCACCTGATGGCAAGCACAACACCCACAGTCACAGCCCCTCCAGGTCAGGGGACTGTTGCAAACACTGTAAAGAGAAAAAGCAGTCTGAGCAAGAGGAAAAGATGGACCCTACTGGCTCCTGATCTGAAGGGTAAAATGAGTTAAGGTTTTTTACAATTTCTTGTTCATCTCTTTCTGGTTTGCCACCTCCAGCATTTTCCAATGCTGCATCTCAGGGTAGCTTTGAGCTGTGTCCATCCCAGCTGCTTTCCAGTAGGACAAGCCTTCCTCCCTCTCCATGCAAAGCCAGCTTGTCTGAATCTCCAGGGGACAGCAAAGGGATGGAAGATGCTGCAGAAGTCCCCAGGGCCCTTGTTGCACAGTCGTGTTCCTGGAAGGAATGGGGAGGTTTAGTGAGGGTGATTCCTGTTTGCAGATCTCACATACACAGCTGGAGTTTGCAGTTTCAGAGATTTGGCTCCAAAGCCCCGTGTGTGATTTCAAATCTGACAGTCTGTGCTGCCTCCATGCATTGCTGCTCAATTTCCATGTCCCTGGCAGGTGAACAAGGAGGAGATGATACGTACTCTCATGGGGCTTGGGTGGTTATTGCTTTTGCTGCTCACATTTAACAGCCACATGTTCCCATTGACATTTATTTCAGATTACTTCCGTTTCTTCATAAAATGATCACATCTCTCTGTATGGAAAATTTAGCTGGTCTAAGTATCAAGCTGTGCTGCTTGTTCCGTATGGGAAGGATCGGAAACGGTTTAAGTGGGGTTTCAAAATGCAGATTAAATTGATGGGCTGGAACAAGATCTTGGTTTGGAAGCACCATGAAAACATCATCTCAGGTTTCGGCAAGCTAAAAGTTAGGAATGAATTGCACACCAGGATTTTTCAGGCTGGAAAAAAAAATGAGCAATAGGAGGGATGACAGAGATTTATAAAACCACAAAAGGCACAGAAAGGGTACATGGTCTCTTTTAATGCAAAATCTAGGCCTTTAATTAAACCAACACAAGGAAGCTTCAAAGAAAATGCAAGGCAGTTCTTCATGTAGCATGTGGTCAAACTGCAAATCCTTGCCACAAGATTTTGCGGGTGCTAAAAATTGCACAAGTCAACAGGACAGTAGGTGATGAAGCAAAATACACTGAGTAAATAAATATGTAAAACTAACATGCAATTCAGAAGACCTTTAATGCACAAGTATTGGAGGCAGGGAGAGTACTTGGAGAAAAAAATTCATGCATGTTTACACTGTTCTTATACAGTGTATGTACACACAGACCATAAAGCTTCAATTCCCCTGTAAGCACAGAGGTGATGTCCAGCCACCGTGAGTTGGGTAGCATGCAGCAACTTGATAATGCCCCTGCTCCTGCCATTTTAATCACATGAAAACAAAGGCTCTGCAAAATCGCCCAGTCACTAGTCACTAGTTCATTCCTTCTGTCGATTCCCAGTTCTGACAGGTCCTTCTCCAGTAACAAAAGGATGAGTGAAGGGAAAATCCCAATCCACTGGCATCACCGTTTCCCTGGGGGTGCTGTCAGGAAGCAGCAGTTTGACTGGATGTGACTGTGTATGTTCCAGGATGCAACGAACAGCCTTGCTTTGCTGCAGGTTAAGTTCCCCAAGGTGTGCATATGATAAGGTACCTCCTTGGTGTTTCACAACAAAACAAACATCCAGCATCCCTGCATGTCCCTGATGCTGCTTTGAGCCAGAAGAATGGACTAGAGACTGCAGAGGTCCATTCTGACCTGAATTATCCCATCACCCTATGAGCTGGTGTTTATTTGCAGCTGTGGTTGTATTCCTCCGTTGCTTCCTTTGCAGTGGATCAGTCCAGACCTGCAGGGTTAAACCCACAGCAATGCACACTGTTTTGGTGTGACCAAACCACAACCACACCCTGTAAGCTTGTGTTTAAGTTCACAGAATCACAGAATCATAAAATAGTTTGGGTTGGAAGAGACCTTTAAAGGTCATCTAGTCCAACCCCCCTCCAATGAGCAGGGACACCTTCAACTAGATCAGGTTGCTCAAAGCCCCGTCCAACCTGACCTTGAATGTTTCCAGGGATGGTGCATCTACCACCTCTCTGGGCAACCTGTGTCAGTGTTTCACCACCCTCATCATAAATTTCTTCCTTGTATCTAGGGTAAATCTACCCTCTTTTAGTTTAAAACCATTACCCATTGTCCTATCGCAACAGACCCTGCTAAAAAGTTTGTCCCCATCTTTCCTATAAGACCCCTTTAAGTACTGAAAGGCTGCAATAAAGTCTCCCCGGAGCCTTCTCTTCTCCAGGCTGAACAATCCTAACTCTCTCAGCCTTTCTTCATAGGAGAGGTGTTCCATCTCTCTGATCATTTTCTGTGGCCCTCTTCTGGACCTGCTCCAACAGGTCCATGTCTTTTCTCTGCTGAGGAGTCCAGAGCTGAATGCGGTACTCCAGGTGGGGTCTCACCAGAGCAGAGTATAGGGGCAGAATCACCTCCCTCGACCTGCTGGCCACACTTCTTTTGATTCAGCCCAGGATATGGCTGGCTTTCTGGGCTGTGAACACACACTGCTGGCTCACATCCAGCTTTTCATCCACCAGTATCCCCAAGCCTTTCTCCGCAGGGCTGCTCTCAATCCCTTCATCCCCCAGCCGGTATTGATACTGGGGGTTGCCCCAACCCAGGTGCAGGACCTTGCACTTGGCCTTG
>VYZV01008305.1:78459-114998 GCA_013401275.1 Pandion haliaetus | reverse complement strand
GGGGGGGAGCCGGGGGCAGTCCTGCTTCTTGGGGATGAGAATGTTTTAGAGAAGTGGAAAGTTTAGGACAACGTGCAGCAGGGCTTTGGAAAACCCATGCCCTGTGAGCAGCTGGAGGCCAAGTGAGATGCTGGAGATCATCTCACACAGTGCTAGGAGCCTGCACATTTGCGACTGAATCAAGATCTTTCTGGCTGGTCTCTGCTAACTAGCTCTCCATAGGGTATAATGGGAGCTCAGACACCTAGCACACGTGGACACATGGACATGGAGACTCCTACATGTCTGGGTCTCCATCCAGACCTGAATGCCAGCCTGGAGCTGGTGAGATGAATTCCCACCCACATGGCCAAAGGGTTTCATGGGTATGGGGACCATGGAAATTACACAGCAAGGGTTGAGTGGGGACCATGGAAATTACACAGCAAGGGTTGAGTGGAGAAGAGCAGGTTTTGTAGCTTGGGTTTGCTGCAGGACCTACCTGACACAGTTCCTGGAAAGTTCATCTTTAAACCTGAAGGTTCAATCCCTTTGAAGGCGGAAGAGCTTAAGCAAGAAAACAGAAGTCCAATGAGCAAGTGCTGACCCATGATGTGAGCATCTAGTACTTGCCTTCCAGTCAGGAGGGGTGTTAAGCTGGAGGATATTACATGCTGAAAAGATACAGCTGGCATTCCCAAATAGACACCCTACCCATGGAAAACTAGAGCATCCTGCCCCAGACTCCCTGACAGAGCTACAAGTAGTGACCAGGAGGGACATGCTGAGACATCAGGACACCCAGTCTCAGAGGATGAGTCTGTGCATTAGTTGAGTCCTTGCAAACAGGGCCAAAATCTACTTTCCATGTTAAAACCACTGTCTCCCTCTACTCATACCACTTCCCTCCATCCCACAGCCTCTGCAGGCTCCAACCATTGCCCATACAAAAGTATCTCATGCTATGGTGTCCGAGAGGTCCATCTGGGGATGGAAGATTTGGCCCTTCAGGAGCTACAGGAAGTCCATCACTTTCTGAACCAATCGATCAGGCAATATTCCCAAGGGTATCTCAGATACCACTAAATGCCCCTGTTTAGACAACTAGTGCCTGACCATGCCTGACCAGCTTCTCATACACCCAAACCCAGCATCTCCATCTGATTTGCAGGTTCAGCTTGCAACATCTGGTTGTTCAGAGTCCAGAACTGGGCAGGTCTTTCTTCCCTTGGTGTCCATAGCAAAATTCTTACTGACCTCAGAGGAGAGGGCTAGAAGTCACAGCCCCCAGTGGTGGAGAATGCACAGACAAGTGATGAGGAGGGAAAAGACAGAAAACAGCTTACCCAAAGCTCCCCCAAGACACTGCCATGGCCCCCTTCACCTCAGCCTTGTCCTCAAGCTCACAGGCCCTCATCCATAAGTGAAACTGCCATTACACTTGGCACCTGATGTGCCTCCCCCAAATACCTTCAGCTGTGCAAAGCATGGTTGGCTCCAGTCTGGAAACATGAGCCACTCTGAGAAGAGCTCTTCCCCCACTACCTGTGGGGGTTAATCAATCCTTTCACAAGGGTGCTAGGCCAGCTGCCAAGCCTGCCTGTGGGGAAACCATCCAAACCTGACTCATCCTCAAGTGATTCAGATTGTTCCCTCTAGTACTTTGGAAAAGGTTATCAGTCTTCTTCCCTCAGGGCAGAGCAGGTTTGATGGATGGGGGAAGAAGGCAACACGCACACTTGGCCTCCTTCAGAGAAGAGGACTTTATCTGTGGAAGGAAGATAGAAGTGTGTGATTCAGAACTGGCTAGTCACTTGTCCTCCACAGAAATCTATTTTCCACATGTGAAATGAAGGGGTTTGCATTTCTCTTCAGTATCTGACTGCCTCAGGAGATGACCTCAGGCTACCCAAGCACCCCAACTCTACTGCACAGGGACCCTGTTAAAAAGCAAAGCAAGTGGTGAGTCAAGTACTTGGTATGCTGCCCTTGCAGCAGCACTCTGCAGTAAATGCATTGGCCAGAGCACAAAACCCAGTCAAAGAAACAGTGTGTCCAGTGCAAGCACAGCCTAGAGCTGGGAATGTCACGCTCCCCTTTCCACAGACAGCCCTAAGATCATGCTGGTTTCTAGGCTCTGGAGAAATCTGGGTGAGAACTCCTTATCTCTGCTGAACCACCAAAGCCAGGAGAGGAGACAATAAGCGTCAAGCCACAGGTAGTCACTGCTTCCTTCCATCCTCCCTTGGAGCAAGCAGGATCCTCATCTGCACACTCTCAGATGGGTAGGATCTCCCTCACCATTCATGCAGCCATGTCAGTGTGTCTTCTGCTAACATTAGGACTGCTAAATAACTATAGGGATCTTGTAGAAGGGAGAGGGGAAGAGCAGCAGGGATAGCTGGAAAGGACTAGGGTGGGCTGGTTCTGCAGCAAACACACCCAGCACCACCAGGTTCCACATTTGGTTATCCCTCTAGACTGTCTCCTCTTCAACTGAGACCACATCTGCCCTTGCAGGCACCCCGGGGAAGGTTGTACCTCAATCCCTCCTGTCTTTTGTCCCTGTTCAAAAGGCGATCCAGCAGCTGCTCAGATTCTGCGCATCCAGCATTTGGTCTTTCCAGCCTGGTTTCAGGTAAATGTCTCCAGAGATTTTCCTTTCTCTGAAAAACTTCTGCCTTGCTCTGCCATGTGCATGTCCTCCTGCCCAGGACTGGCAGAAGATGCCTCACAATTCCCATGTATCCTGTCCACTGCAGGCTGGCTGACTCTTCAGAAGAACAGAAATTGCACAACAAAAACAAATTGCCTGTAGTCTCTGCCCTTCAGGAGGGAAGGTGAGTTTAGATAGAGCCCACATCGATATGGTTCTGCCTAGCAAGCTATTACATGACAGTCCGACCACATCCCCACACACATGCCCACCTCTTGGGTGAAAGATGCATCTCTTCGGTGGTCATGTCTCAAGGAGCTGCCAAGAAGGCAGCTGCTTGAAGGGGACCTGCTGGTTCGCTTGCCAGATACATTTACTAAACTATCATAGGCCGGGATCACAGGCATAGTTATAAGAATATCTTGGAAGGAGATTTAGGAGTCCTTTTGACTGAGTAATGAACTGAAACAAAGAACAGCGCAGATCAGAACATCACTTGCAAATACAGACTCTTTCCAAATAATGGGGTGTCAGAATAGTCCTAATTAGATCAAACTCATAAAAAGCAGGTCATAGAAAATATAATCTAAATGGGAGGGCACGCTTATGTCATCATGTCCCACACAAAGTGCTCAGAAGTAACCTTGGAAGACCTCAAAACTGGAGGCCATTTCCGATAACAGCACAGAGCAGCCACACAACCCACATTTGTTCATCAACACTTGATATGGCTTTGCCTCAGAGCTGTGCTGGCAGCCAAAGATAATTAACATCACTTTCCCGTTAATCTGTGGCCCACACAGCAATTGGGTGCATGGAAACAAAACAATATGTTTCTGAGATCTACTTCTTTCCCCTGTTTTTATATCCACTGTCCTTTGCCAAAAGCTCCTAAAGCCATCAATAGGAACAAATCAATAACAGGTCTATAATCACTTCCAGGAATGAAATGTGTGCCAGTTTCTAGTAAACTCCTAAAGGAAAAACCTTGGCCTCATTGCCTAAGCACACAGAAAGGCTTCATAGAGTGCAAATTAACAAGCTATAAAATATACCAATGAACTAGCTATTCCTTAAACATTTTACTGCTTCCTTTTGTGTTAATATGTCTTCTTGATGGGCTTGAGGCTGAGGGCAGTTTGATGGATACCACCAGTTATGTCAGTAGATGGGGAGAGCTTGACACTTTCTCTTTAGCACACATCAGCCAAGATTACACAACACAGCCCCTCCAACAGGCTGGTACAACAGTGCAGATGGTGATGTTAAAGACCAAGCGCACATCAGAAAAGAAGCATTTTCTGAGCTCAGAAGAGTAACGGCTCACAGGACTGTGTCCTTACCGACAACTGACTGAGTGTAGCACTGCGGTCATCTCCAACCAATGCTAAGTCCATACTGCTTCAGCAAGGACTAGTCCTGCTTCACCCACCATGACCTTCCTAGCACACATGAGCTCCCACACTCCTTTTGTGCAGAAAGGCTGGTCGGGGAACTGGTCCAGCATGGGATTAAGCAATCTTTCATTTTTCCAAGACCCTTTCACATCACTTCCCTCAGTCAGTTCCCAGGAAACAACTCCAGCATTTGCCCAGTGCAGATAGGGCAGGAGTAATGTGCGGCTGCATGGGAGGGGAGGGTGCAATGGCTGCGAAGCTCTGACAAAAGCTGAGGAAAGCAACAGTGCCTCATCCTCAGGCATGACTCCTGCTCACCCATAGACAACAGAGGCAAGTTCAGAGAGGGTGGATGTTTGTCACCACCCTCTGCAAGGGTTCCCACACAGCAGCCTCTCATGGCAACCAGCCCCATCCATTTCACTGCAAGGTCCTGTAGCTCAGCTCAAAAGCCAGCAAAAGTGGGTTCTGCGAGGTTTTCTCTTCAGGACATGGCCTCCAGCCTGGAGAACAGTTGCCTGAGAGCAGTGACTTTGGCACTACTACCAGATCCTTTCAACTTTCTTTGTTCATATCTTTACTCACTCCATGCCAGAGCAGACATGAAAAAACTTACATTGGCATCCTCTTTTAGCCTCCTTTGCATCATCAGAGGAAACTTTGTGTGATTCAGAATCAGGCTTAAAAGTTAATTTGTCTTTAGGAACGTATCACTTGCACATATCACTTGACAGACCATTTTAAATTGTAGTTCAGGGACAGCCCAGAAAGCTTCTTTTCCAAGGCAGGCTGCACCCCCTGATCTGGGTGTAGACAAGGCCACTCAGTAGATACGCATATCTCTGCTCATGGGAGGAGGAGCACTTGGCCATAAGTGACCTGATGCTTATGCAGAAGAGGAATCAAAATAATTTCAGCTCCAGCTCAGGTTTTTGTCGATTGTTTTTTCTCAAATTGTTTTGGGAAATGCTTTTACCCAAAATTACTACTCTGGAGAAGCCAAGGAAAAGCTACTACATCTCATGTCCTGTGACACATAAAGTCCTGTGACAGCTCCTATAGTCATGTCACACTGTATGACACATTGCCTACCATAATTCATTTTGAACGTCCTGCCTAGAAGCCAAAAGACCCAAAGGCAAAACTTCCACTGATTTCAATAGGAGTAGAATTAGCTACAAAAGATTAACTTCTTTGATTGCATTATTAATGTTCAAATTGTTTACATTGTTACTCATCAACAAGGCGAGATGCCTAGGAGTCTACCACTAGCAGGCTGACTTTGGCTCAATAAAGTCCTGGCTATTCCTCCATTGGCTGTACTACTTTACATAAAACAAATGCATTATTTTCTTTCCAAACAGCTCAGCTCATTCCAGCCACAAATCTTTGGGTTCACAATACCCTTAGAGCAAACTGGCCAAGAGACAGGGAGGACACATTTAATGAGATCAGGGCAGGCAGCGCTTGAGTCAGTGAAGTTGGAAATTAAAGGGAAGAGCTATTTTTTTTTCCCCCTTTTTCTGCTCCGGGATAGATAAATCCCTGTAATGTCAAAGTTCATGTATTACCAGAGATGGTCAGCACTGATTACACACCCACGTATGAAATGAGTTTTACCTGTCAAACTCACTTTAAGTAGCCAAGGTGCAAGTACATAAATGGTCAGCTTTGCATCGAACTGGTGTTCCATGGTGCACAGCTTACGCTAACTCTTGTCAAGGTTAGGAACAGCTCTGCACACCAGCCCAGCTGGTGTTGGCATTGCTGCTATGCTGTAGGGCACCCATCCCATTGCACTGCAAGGACGGGAGCAGGTGGTTCCCTCAAGAACCCAACCTCCTCCATCAAAGGTTAAACCACAGAAAATTCCCAAGTACCAGATGATCTGCCATTTGCAAATCAGGCAGTTAGTTATGTGTGTCCTTCTCTGACCAATTGAACTGGGATTTATATGAGTTGTCCTGTTGACTAATGGAAAGTTAAGGGCTCTGAAGGTTGGGCCACTGAGCCTTAAAATCGCTGTGCTTTGCCAGTTTGTCTGAGACACTTTGGGCAGTACAGGACATTGTTGTTAGGTTTTTATTTTTAATCTTAATTTTAGCCAGAATGGAAGAGCAAGACGATGGAACAAATGTAGTAAGGGTATTTGAAACGGGCATGGAATTTTACACGGGACAGAGCTCCCAGAAATAGCTCCAAAACAGACTGCTTTAAAAAATTTAAAATAACAGATTTTATTGGTGTTAGAAGGGTGATTTCTCAGGGCTCTGTTTACTGTGGCAAGCCTAGAAGGGAGGGAACACGTATTCCTACACAACAGAAAGCAGGAGACGTGCTATTATACAACCAGACAGCACATGAAACCAGGCTGCTCCACCATATATGCTGTTTAGGTAGTGGCATTGCAGTCCTGTATGTTCACATAGCAAAATGCTTTTGTAGATGTAAAGACTCCTGGAGATTCGCTCAGACCACAGGCTTATTACTTTGAGGAGAGGAAGTGTAAAGATGCAGATCTGCTGTAATCTGCTTCTTCACTTGTCACTGAGAAAGGGAAAAAAAAAATCCAAGTAATGGCTGCCACATCTTCATTTTCTAAGTAAACTCGTTGGATATGGTTTCACGTTTCCCTGAGTCTGGTGTGATACCTAAATTTCTGCAAAATGGGAAAGGAAAAGCTCAGCAAAATTAGCTCCGCCTGAGTTCCCACCATCCTCACCCTGAAGCCCCTCTCACAGAGGTGTGTGAGCACCAAAGCAAGGAAAACGCAGCCTCTGAATCCAATCTTCAGCTCAGGCAAAAGTGCACTGGGAGAAATAATAAGCCCTTGCAGGGCCCCAAATGACCATTATGTCTTTATGAGCCATTGTTTCCGTTAGTGATGGACAAGCTCTCATTCACAAAAAGCTGCTTTTGCAAGGCAAGGGGCAAAAACACATTTGAAAACATAGAAGTGCATGGTTAGGGCACCATGGGAGCGTTGTGAGAACCCAGCTGTTATTTACCCTCGGCAGCTGCATGGACAGTGTTGAAACATCTTCATGGACAAATTCACTCGCTGTCTGCTTCAGTCCCTTATGCCTGTAAACTTTGCTGTGGAGTTTTCCCTACGGGGCTCATGTTTGGGGCAGAATTTCAGCTAAAGGGCCTCTAGCAGTTTCTCTTGCCTTCCCTCCTGCCAACACACACCCCACCAATCACACAGATAAGGTATTGCTTAAGGGCATAAATGAAGGTGAAGAAGGCTGAAATCTGACCTGTTTCATCCCTCAGTTGATCAGTTGGCCAAATGACAAGACCACTGGCCACTCAGCTTGGAAGAGGGTGCTGGGGCTCAATTTGGTTGTGAACTTGGCGGCACTTTGAGCCATTGGAGTTGTGCTTCGCCACCCAGTTAAGGCATGTGTGAGCCCATGCATTTAAAGAATAGCAAGCAGAGGCCAAGGTAGCACCTCTAAAATGGCATCTGCATATGGGCAACAGACTCAAGACCCTCCTGGCTTGTGACTGAGACTCTGTCTAGACTACCCAACTGTATTGACTAGATGGCCAGTGACTGCAGCAGGAATCTGGACGCCCAGAGGACAGGAAAATACCAACACTTTGGAGTCTTCACAACAGAGTGAATCCAGCTGTCTGTGCTATGACAGGGTCAGATATCTAGTGATGTCTGAGATGCTTTAGTAAAACCTACACTCCTCGCAGGGCTGAGAGACAAGACACAGGTCCTACTGGAGACCTGTGAGCTCAGTGGCTATGCTTCAGCATCTCAGGTGGGACTAGACACCTTCATACAGACAGCTTGAGTCCAGCCCCAAGCTTTTTTTCTCTGTTTCCTCCTCTAAGCCAAGCCATGCAGATCTGTACCATGAAATGCACTTATGTACAGAGCTCACGGTGCCAGACAGAGCTAGCTGCAGGCATGCAGCCAGGGGAACCAGCCATGACTACATGACCACAGTCCTGTGTACCACAGCTGGCTCTGATGCCATTGCATCTCACAGCCCAGCCTGGCTCTGCAGAAGAACATAGCAGGCTGGCTGGGACAGAGGTGTCTTTTGCAAATACTACTGTAGAAAAGAGCTCCCACCATTCTCACAAGGAGTTTCAGAGTGTTGTGTCCTCCTATGCTGGGAGAGAGGGATTTTTCTGACAGCATGAAGTGCTGAACTCTTTTTGCACTCCACCTCTGCATGTTGGCTTTTGGAGAGTCCTCTGCTGTTTCTGGAGTGATGCAGACTTGCCTGCCTGCAGAGATGGTTTGGAAGCAGCTGTTGGAGCAGAGAGATCCCACTCTGCTCTTGCTGTCCCCAAGATACCTTGGATGTTCATGTCTTCAAAGCACAGAGCCATGCTCTGGCAGCCTCCAAGCACCACTTTCACTCCCAGCACTGGGAACTGCAGGGAATATTTTCTTCTACCCTAGAAAGCTCCTCAGATATGTGCCAAGCTAAAATCTACACTGTCCCAGCTCATCTGTGCTCCTCTACAGAGTGTGGGCTTGGAAAGCCAGTGCATCAGCTCATCTAAGTACCTAAAAAGGCTCCCCAGAAGCTTGAAGCCTCATGAGTCTAACAGTGCCTGGGGTCCCTACCCTGGGAAAAGGGTGAAGCCAGGGAGAAGATCATCTCACTTGGAGACATGAGCAGCTGAATACACACCAGGACACCCCAAAGGCAAGGAGCAGCCAAGTCTACCCTGCAGGGCCTGGAGAGCTACCATTCAGCTTTGAAGAAGAAAACATCCTGCAGGCTGCAGCACCCAGCAGAGGACCTGTAGGACCCCATCGTCATGGAGGGTTTGAGAGCCTACAGCCTCCCTAGCTCCCACCTCAAGTCCAGATGTCTAAAACTGTGGTCCTAAACCTCTCCTCTGCCAGCTACACTGGAGACTGAAGAACCCAGTGTACCTGGTGTATCTAGGGCTTTTTTTGCCAGTTTTTCACTGGGAGCCTGAAGATAACTGCTCGAGCCTAGAAGTACTTATGTTTTCAGATCTGGTCTGCTCACCAGACCCATCCCACCATTGAGCCTTGCTGAGATCAGTGGCAGTTCAGCCCAGGAGGCACCTCAGCACAATCAGCCCTACATAAGAGCAACGAAAGGATGAAGACATGCTTATTCAGATTTTTCTATCCAATAGCTTGGAAACTTACTCAAAATAGGGACAGAATTCTTCTTCTCACTGCAAATCTCTCAGATAAAAGTCCCTCCTGCAGACATGGGGGGGTCAAATCCACATCACCTGACTCTCAGTTACCAAGTTAAAATATCCAGGGATGAGGACCTCGTATTCACCTCTGTAGAAGATCTTCCAGTTTCCACTAGGACTCCATGTACAGACAGGGCACATTATTGTGCAGCTGCATAGCCAGGGTCATGGAAGAGATGCCATGACAGTCCCTGCTCTAATGAACATTAAGATATTTCAAAAAAATCAGACCCTGAATATACTCCTCCAGAGTTAACAGAGCAAGGACTGCAATGCAGGTCGCCAGCAAGAGTTTCCTATCTATGAGATGTGACAGAGAAGAGACCCCAAATCTCTGCCATGCGTGGGTGTTATCACCATCCACCTCTCAAGGACTGTCTATGCTTTTCATCCAAATTGAAATCTCTGAATATATGGCTTTTAAGTCCCTTCAGCCAGGTGTAGTCTGTGTAGTGGTTAGTAGACTTCATTCCCCAGACATCTCTAAGAGCCCTAGCCAGGATATGCCACAATTCCCTTTCAATCCAACACCTTCATGATCATAAGATGTCCCTGAACAACCCTTCACACTCTCCAAAAGCTGTGAAATACCGTAAAAATCCCTGCTAGGTAAATGAAGAGTTAATATTCCTGCTACCTGGGAGGTTATCACTAAAATTGGACTCCTGCCCAGGAATGATGACTTATGGGCACAGCTCCACTGTGATGGTTTCTTCAGAACTAGTTGGTCTGCCTTATTCTGTTCAGGAGGTCCATTTGTAGTAAAAATCTATAAATAGTCTGATGCATTGGGAGAAGTGAAAAAGGGCCACTGCTGGGTCATTTAATGTATAGACAAATACATGTTCACTTCATCTGCCATGTAAACCTCAAGTGTTCAAGTTTATCATTCACTGCCAAAAATGCTATTACAGCAGCTCGAGATTTCAAAGACAGTTTTATTCCTGTTTCTGACTGACCTTTGGATGGATTTTTCAACTCGGAAAAAGAAAAAAAAAACTTTATGTGCTCTGAAATGGAGCTTAGAACGTTTAACGCATTTCTAAGTATAGGCATGGTGATTTACAAGGACATCTTTTTCTGGTTTTTATAAGACTCTGTCTTTCTTCAACCATGAACAATGTATTGGTTCTGACAAGGACACCAGGAATCTTTGAAACTTCAGCATTATTTATGACGGAAAGTGTGTGATCCAATGGCCAAGAACCTGGACTTATTACTTAGCTCTGCCATGGACGTGCTGAACAACCTAAGAGCTTTCCCTTCTTCTCTGTAGTGATGGCACACTGGGGTGAAAAGTTGTTTTCTCACTACTGGTTTTCAAATAAACTGATACAGCCCAATCATTCTGGTGGTAGCAGATGATGCTTCCTTGTCAATAATCCCTGCTCCCTGCAAGGTTTTATTACTACAGTTTCCAAGGGTCAACCAACCCAATTACATCAATGTCACCAGGTGGCTGGGGCTGTTTATGAGTGCTGGTGCCTGGACTCATACAGACTAATCTCAATGCTTGCTCCTAAGAGCTTACAATGAATGGTTTGCATCAAGGTATCATACAGATGGTCTAATAACGAATGACAGACCAGTTGTGTTAAGAACTGGACAAATGCATCATAGAAAGGTGATCCATGACCCAAGAAGAGTACAGGTTTAATTGCAGTTGTGCAAAAGCACTGGGGCAAGCTCCATATTCGCCCTTACGAGGCTCTAAGATCCAGGTGCTCAAGCGTTTGCATCACACTATCCAAGTGAATGAGTACTCATGAACCTAATAGAAAACTATAAGTATGTAGGGCATGAAAGCCTTACGCTGGAATTCCTGGAAGTTGTATGGCCATGCAAAGAAATCTGGCTTTGCTCACAGCCAGAAAGAAGCCCTAAACATAGGTGTGATTAATCTGCTGTGAATAATTCGGCATTAACGATCGCACTTGCAGGTTCCACTTTTTGACAGTGTTCTCCAAAACCCTCACGAGCATCAGCCCTTTACATGTCCCAAAAATGTGTCCACACACATGTCCACTGCACAGCGGGTGCACAGGACTAGGGGGATGGATGTGCACACCACGCAGCAAAAATCGCAGGATAAAGTCTGAGCCTTACCCTGACAGAGCAGGATCTCCACAGGAGACAAGTACTCTCCAACTTTACAAGGGTCTAGGGAGAAGCAAGTTATTCAGGTCCCTGAATCTGAATACTAGAAGCTGTGACCTGTAAGCCTGTAAAAGGCTCATCTGTGTGCATAGAAAGCATATTCAGGTGCACACTTATCTACAACTGCATGGCCCATGGAGCCCATGTCTTTAAGGCCATCCTTTGAGATGGTAAAAGCAACTCAGATTGGCATCTCCCTATTCCCCTGGAGACAGACACTGGCTCTGGCCTAGGCACAGAGGAAGCACAACTGGGCAGCTGTGTCCATGTGGCATTGTGTAGGGGCAATAGACCTTCGGTCCCTCAAGACTCCCTTTCCCCTTAACCAGCACCCAGGTACAAACAGCCACCAAAGGTGGGGGAAGACAGGGTTCATGCTCCCAGTCAGGGTGCTGGTGCAGGTGGGAAAGCAGCTCTCTGTGCAGATGTGCAGGTCAGGCCTCCAACGTACCCACATCCAGGTGATGATCTACACCCAGAGTCAATGTGGGCTCCATAAATACCCTTTCTTTCAGCATTAGCCATTAAAACCTCCCACCACAGGCTGCCCACGTCACAAAAACTCATCTCCAGCTCATCCTCACTCCTCTCCCATTCCGACCCCTCCCCTCCACCCTGAAGACATCCTTTTACCAAAACGAGCTGTGGAGGCTAGAAAAGGCACTGACGTCAATGTAAAAGTAAACCAAAGAGATCTGGTTCCTGTATCATCACTGCGCCGGGCTGAGCGCTGGGGAGCGAGCGCACGGTCGCTCAGTCGAGGAATCTGGGAGAGGGCTCAGGGATCAGCAGCTGAGCTTTCTCATTCAGGCTGTGTAAGTACTGACTGCGGCATGCTTCGGGCTGGGAGCAAGGGGGGAGAGAGAGGGAGATTCACCAGCTGCAGCCCGGGAAGGCAGAGTGCTCCAGTCCCAGCTGAGCTAAGAGTTTAGAGGCACGCGGTTGGGGATGGGAGTCCTCGCAAGCCAGGTTGAGAGCGAAGCACGTGGGTTTGGCTCCACGTAAGTGGGAACAACACTGGAGAGGAGAGTCTCCTACACCAGGTGCTGCAGGGGTAAAGGAGAGTCAGGGCATTTAGGGCTGGTGCAAAGGAAGAAAGCACCTCATCAAGGGAAATGTGGGATTTTCTAGATACTGAACTGATCCATTTGCATGCCAAAGTGCATTTGTGCTGGTCCGTTATCTCAGTCAATGTCTATACATAAAAAGCAGGCTCTGGGCAGAGCCATCTGAGGGATTCTGCATGAAAACTTCAGTATTTCTTGTATACCTCCATATACTGACTACCTCTGTCAAGTCCAGCTACATATACACATATGCATCCTGCAAGTGTCCCTGTATAGATATGCAGAGCTAGACACAAGGCTTTTAGACTTAGGCCATGAAAAAGTGGTCTGAGAGGGCTCAAAATTAACTTTATAATATAGAGTTAGGAAGCAGAAAACTTTCCCCAGGGAAACGGTATGGAAATGTCCTTACTTTGGGTACTGTGTGGATGGGGGAAGAGGCTGGGCCAGAGCTGGGGTGAGTAAGAGGGATGAATGGCCCCACTAGCTCCATTGGCAAGTTGCTGCCAACTGAGACGTGTCTGGCCACAGTACATCATATAGAGAGCATCTCCTGTCGTTTACACAAACTATACTCAGTGGCAGTGTGATGAATTGGCAATGCAGCTCTTCGGACTCATTTCAGCTGTGTTTTGGTAACATGAGGCGCCTTCTCTTCAAACATTTCTCACATGCCAGGTCCAATTTGTCTTCTTCAGCAAAAAGCCAGTCCTTTTCCTGAAATGGCAGCTCCTTCAGCAAAGCTAAAACTCCCCCATTCAGAAATAAAAGAGAGCAGGCATACAAGTTTAATCCCTATTACGTGTGTGTGACAATCCCAGTTGAAAACCACTGGGGCAAATGCCTCTGTCACCCATGATTAGATGCAATGCTGCATCTCAGCTCGCTCTGTAAATCCCTTCCTGAGCAGGGAAAAGCTGGGCAGCCACGGAAAAAAGGAGGCAGAAATGCCCATCACCTCCATATTATAGCATCTACCAGCACAAGTGAGGGCAGAAGCCTGCCTTTGGTGGAAGCCTCTTTACTAAAAAACTTCTATCTGTTTATCTCCTTTGTGCACAGAAATCTTTCCCAACCCACAATTAGAAAGAAAATCTCCTTCTTCCCCCTCCTCTCTTAAAAGGACACATGGCAACTTAACAATGCAACTGAGCAGCTACTTTATTAATTGATTTCAGCACATTTTACTTCACTCTGCTTGAGCCTCCTTCCCCATATCCCCAGTGTGTTGAGATAAAACACAGACAGGGAGCCATTTCTTCCCTCCCCACAGAATGTAAAGGTGCCAAAAGCACCCTACAAGTCTTCCTTCTCCTGTTTTGAAGAAGGAGGCAAAGGCCAAGGAAGGAATTGTACATGCAACATCTGTCACAGCACGTTCTCCCAGAGGCAGAGAAAGCAGAACGGGGCAGGCTGCTGAACAGCAATAAATCCCACCACGCGCACGTACAACACCACCGCAGCTCTGCTCCCCCTTACGTGCATCACGCCCTGGGGATGACGTGGTTCCTGCAGGGATGTGGACCGTCCTGCCCCTACTTCCCCTTTTAGGGGGGGGAAGACCAAACACTGCACTCCAGCTTGTCAGAAGGGCTGTGGGATTTTGGTTGTCTGCATTTTAACAGGCTGGAGACATGTAAACAGGGGTGTTTAGCAGGCAGGTGCTCAGCACATTCGGGGAAACCTCACCCTTTAAGGAGATGTGAGTCCTGACATCTAAAAACAGAGACACCCAAATTCCTGAGCCCTTTTTAAAGTGGGAGCCAAAAATCCCACATGGGAGTAACGCCCTAACAAATACACAAAGCACACATTGTTTGGACTTTCCTTTACACCATGGACTGTTATTGCAGGTTTCTATAAATGCCAAGTTGCTAGGTTTAGGGGGAGGTGAGATAATATATTACCTAAATGTGCACGTTAGCAAACCTCCTGTGACATCTAAGGCAAAGTCTACAGCCCGCTCTGAGGAATGTCTGCTGCTTCTTAGCAAGCCCATCTGTAAATATTGTAAAGACCCTGCCATCCCTTCTTGCTCTCTCTTTTACCTCTCCTCCAATTTTTATACTTGCATTTTAATTTGTAGCTTTTAGCTGTAGATTTTTCTCCCGCTCAGAACAACTGATTATGGGTAGCTGAGAAATTCCTACTGACAGCTTAGCAGAGAAATACGTACCATCCAGCAAATTCTAGAGAGGCATGGCAGAGTCCAGCTAAGCATGACAAAGTCCACAGTAGTTGTGCTGAGGTGAAGGGTGAATCAGGGGAATAGAAAAGTGAAGCCCAGGGCCAGAGAAAAGTGGATCAGTAAAGTTGGGAGGGGGTCAGGTGGGACTAGGCTGAGCTGGCTGTGACACCCAAAGAAATTATGTCACCCATCAGGATGACACTAACCAGGGATGCTGCTGTTCAATCCCAGCGTGATATTTACTGGGATCGATATGCCATTAGTGTATAGACACAGAGGAACTGAATTGTTTATTACCTCTTATGCATAAGCCATAAAAGATGTGCATCTCATCTATCACAGCCTGAAAGGTACCACTACAGCCATTATCACCCAACAGAAAGGATGACTTCTTCCAGTGCAAAAAGATTTACTGTCAAATGTCTCCTCTTCATGGCTCCAGCCACCTTCTCTACAAATACCTGCCAAAAAGATGGGGCTCTGGGAAATGACCCTAAGACTAACAAATGTGGGGTATGGCTGCTGGTGTGATGGTCCAGTAGAAAGCTCCCCATCTTTGCATGCACTGAGGTTGTCAGCCCTTTCTGTGGGACACCTGGAGAGATGGATTTGGGTTTCTTTGGGGAGCTGCCCCATAGTGAAGCTATCACAAGTAGGCTATGGCCTCATGTATGAGGTTGGGGATGCTGTGGACGTCTGCCGAAATTCTGTTTCATCCAGAGATACAAACAGCTGCAAAGACCTACGTTAGAGTAGCTCATTCACCACAGGTAGGCATTAGCAAGGTGAAATGGCGCTGAGTTCTGAGCACGTGGATCCACATAGAGACCACGGCAGGCACTCGTAACCCACAAGGGTCCTCTGAGAGTGACAAACCCAGAAGGATGTAGTGAAGTAGGTACTTGGGAACAGCAGGAGAGGACATGGAGGCAGGCTCAGCAGGGCAACCAGCTTCTTGTATGACATGAAGGAGGTTTCTAGCATTCATGTGCGGAGGACAGGAGATTGCTGGTGGATGGCTTATGTGGCAGAGCGGTAGGCACAGATCTCTGCTGCACAAAGCCACTATTGCGCAACCAGCCTCTCCACTCAGTGGGGTGTATGAGCACCATCTTGCTGGCCTGCCCACTCTCCAGGAGCTGGCCGACAGACAGTATGGACTGAACACATGGAGCATGCCTTCCCCTATAGTCGTCACGGCCTGACTTGTCATTACCCATCTCAGTGGGGAGGCCAATGCATTAGCAGGCTTATTAGCAGGACATTTAGCCAGGTGCAATTTCATCACCATCCTGAGGATCCTTTTCTGGCAGGATGGAGAGAGAAAGCTGGGTTGTCATGCCGGGTTTCACCTGCTTGGCACACACAGAGTTGTACTTCCCCAGCAGCCAGACTGGCTCCTTTTGCCTTGGTTGAATATGCCAAGCAATACATCTCTGAGAAAAATCCAGGCTGCCAAGCCATGTTATGCTGTCTCCAGCTACCAGTTATGAGGATAAATTGGTTGTCATTAGAGTGATGAAGTAGCTCAACAAATAAACTTTCAGGAACAAGGCAGCCCATTTTTCACACACCAGCCTCAAGGCTTCCTGCTGCTTTGATCAAAAGCACAGGAAATTGTCTCCGGGCTGTGGTGATGTTAGAGACACAGACTTGTGAAGGCTGGAGCAAGGGCTACTGAGGGACAGAAATTTACAGTATGCCAATAACTCCACATTTGTACACTGTTGAGCAAGGCAGGTTGAGCAGATCCTTTCTGAAGGGGTCCAGGGCTGAGTTGTGCAGCAGGGCTGCACAGGGCAGAGTTGCATAGGGTAGGGTTGCACAAGGTACAGCCCAGGGAAACATGCTGCCCCCAAGTTACCCTTTATCCCACCACCTACAAAAGGGTTTGGCAACGTTGGGAGTAGTGCATATGCATTTCCCACCTATGTCTCAGCAATGCAGGTTCAGGTTAGCAGCACAAAGAAAGATGGTTGTCACATCCCACTGTTGCGTGAAGCCACCATAAAGTTCACTCCAACTGGCAGCCACCTCAGAGGATACCCAGGACTGAAATAGCAAGGGGCAGACATCAGGAATCAGAGTCACTGGTGGGAGAGGGAAAGGAAGGGGAATTGTGATGCCTTTGGCTCCTGCCTAGATTAGATCTGTCTCATACCAGGGCTGTTCATCTCCCACTCATGACAGTATTAAGTTCACCCAGAGAATCAGAACTACTAAGACACTAGCGGTAATAAATCCCAATGGTATGATTCCTCGTGAGTAGCTTACCTAGGCAAGTGCATGATTATTTTAAACACACTGATTTATTAATACACTCAGGATGGCTCAAGCCACTAGTTCTTGCCCAAGAGAGTAAGTTCAAGCAGTGGAGCTCAGCATCTTGACTCACAGTATTGGGACTGATATATGACTAGCTGTGATCAGATGGCATATCTAAAAATACAGAGCCTGCGGTTTATTTTTCTTGGAAAATGGAAAGACACCCAAAAAGCAGAGCCCAGTTTAGCAACCACAACAGGCTGGATTTTTGCTTTAAAGAAGCCAGCAGAATTTGCCCAGAAGAAGGTGCCACTTACAGCCATGGGATTAACCTGCAGCTCTGGCACCATGGGGGGATACTCTGGCTGCCCCAGCTGCTGCTGTGGCTTTAACCCTGTATTACAGAGGGCAAGGATGTGCAATGTCTTCTAGGGCAGATATGCGATCAGCATCCCTGCCCTAGAAGACACAAGCAATAGGATTCCTCTTACCCAAAGGAGGTCTCTACACTGGGACCACCACAAACTGGGCTGGTCATTTAGTACACATTTTTATTGATGAACTGAGCCCTGAGAGATGAACCAGACTTGCACCATTCCCAGGGAAGCTGCAGCAGATGTCTCTGCACCTGTTATCAGGTCTGCCTTCAGTCATCTCTCCTCTAGATTAAAGCCCAGTTCTGCTGGTCTGTCCTGGTGGGTCATGTTTGTTGGATCTCAGATCATTCCCACTGCTTTGGTGTGGACCTTTTCCAAGGCAGAGACACATGCTCCTTTCATTAGCCCATTTAACACTATTTATTACATCTAATAGTGCTTTTGTAGAAAAAAATCCCTCCAGATAACACAAAGGGCATGTCAAATAGCACCTTGCAGTACCTCCTAACATAACAAAGACTGAAGCTATCGGTAACAAGAGGAAGTTATGGAAAGGAATGATTCTGATTGAGCTTTTGCTCCTGATAAAAAATTAGATTTGAGGCCATAAACACAAACTGGAATAGGGCCTTGGTCTTCCCTCCATCATGCCATCCATTGCCCACACCTCAATGAGTTCAAGGCCTCCTTGACAACCAGTGGTGACAATCTGTTCCTGTCTATAACCTCATCCCAGTCAGAGAAAATATTCCTCAGGATTTTTGAATTGGCACATTTCCACCTCACTTGGGTTTGCAGCAGGTCCCCTTTGCCCCATGTGAGAGAAGAAAGGGTTTGCAATCCTATAGTAAAACCCGCCAACACCATAAACAGTGCCTGCTGGATTCTGCTGCCCACCCATTTGTTTTCAAGAGAAAACTGATTATTCTGGCACTGCAATTTCCAGTAAGAAACCCCTTTAAATCACATGTATGTTTCCCTCCTTCCCTTCCTGGAAACTTCCCAGGGCATGTCTGCACCTTGTGCTTAGAGGGGTTGTTTCAACAATAGGGAAACTGAGGCACCTCCCCAGAAAGTGGCTCTTTGTCCCTGATGAGGCCCCTCATGCAGAGCTCACAGTGGGAGCAGGGACTGCCTGCAGGGACAGGAGCTGTAATTCCAAACAGCTGAAAACACAAAGGAAAGCACCCCCTCCAAAATAACAGGCAAAAAAATCAGCAAATGTACCAGCCTGTTCCAGAGGCAGCAATTTTAGGAATCACTTGTAACCAGGCAGCAGCAGCAGGGTGGTTGTGTGGGTTTTTTCTCCCCAAATGGGGCCCTTTCTTTTCTTCCTGTTCCTATAGGGTTTTTCATCACTGTGGCATTTCCTACTATAATCCATCCGATTTATGCTGCCCTGTTCCAGATCAGAGCATCACTGAGCTCTGTGCACGTCTAACAAAAGACAGCCCTGCCCTGAGCCATTCACAATCTCTACAAACCAGGCAAACAAAGGCAACGGGAGAGAAGGATTAGCATGTTCACAGAGAGAGAGCAGGGAGGGGATGTCTTTCTCTAAAGCCATTTGAGGAGTGTGGGCCAAAAGACCAGGTTTTCTGAGTTGCAGGCTTCCTTCCTCCTGGGCTAAGCTGCTTGTATGGCAAAGGACACTGGCCATTGAACAGATGGCCCTGCACCCTGCTGCCCCTTACCAGGTTTGTGCTCATTGCTAAATCACAGCAGGTGAAGTACAAGACTGGTCTCCTAAGGTCCCCACCACTTCTTTGCCACGTGTTTGTGAATGCCCCTTCTGTCTTATGCAGCCTCGCAGGGCAAGCGCATCTTGGTTCAAGGTTTTCTGGCTCAGCCCTGCCACGCTGTGCTTCCCACCTTCCCAAATGCAAGAGCAGAGTGCTGAGAGCTGCCTGGGGGCTCTCTCGACCACTCTCGAGCCACGTCCTAATACAGCCACGCCAAGCATCCCGCCAATTCCTGCTTTGCAGCCCTCGAGCCAGAGCTGCACAAGACCCGCTCCACCCGGCTCTGACCTCCCTGGGGCACATATGCCCAAGCAATGCCAAAGCCCTGGCTGCCTGCGTAGCTTTCCCCTCCAAGCACCAGTGTCCCTATGCGCCCAGTGACAAACAAATCCAGCAGGAAATATTTTTCTGGGAATGGGGAGAGCTCTGCGGTGAGGTTGTGACGCTGGATGCTGTGTTCTTGGCAATTAGCTCCTGAAAATTCGAAAAAATATCAAGAAAAGAACAAGAGGTGGCTGCTGGCCAGAGCTGGGTTGGGGGGCCAGAAAGGTCAGAGCAGGACCCTCCAAGGGATCCCAATGCGGGTTGGATCACAAGAGGCAGCTGAGACACAACATGCCTTGTTGTGTGGCCAAACAGTCTCTGTGGCTCATTTTGTTGGTGCCTTGACTGAGGAACCTTGTCAGAAATCTCACTGTTGTGAGAGCTGTGATGAACTGGGCAGGCTGGGATGGAGGGAGGGATCCTGACTCACCCCCACAGGGTACATTTATACCAGGAGGGGGCATACCCCTTGTCATGCAAGAACTAGAGAAAGGCAGGATCAATGTACTCCAGTCACCAGGGAGAGACCTCAGGGTCACCCAGAGGAGCAGCTTGCTCTTCGTGCACAGTAGACATCTTCATTTTTCTTTCAGCTCAGCAGGTCCATCAGCAAAAATGCCATGGCCTGTGGAGAAAAATGGAGGGGGCGGCAATAGTCAGAAAAGTCAGTTCCCAAATATGCGGCAGGCAGGCAGGAAACTGGTTCCTACACACTTTCTCCCCCATGCCTGACTCACCCAACAGGATCCATGACCATCATTTGGGAACCACTTGTCTTTCCCTGTTCCTCATCAAACAGACAAATCACAGCTGGATCCCATCAGCAGAGGCCCCCATATGGCAACTGTCTGATCTCCCTCCTTGTATAAACACACAGATGGGGAGCCTGTTCAGAGGCAGGGCCACATGCTAATGGTGGCCTCTACCCTTTGCAGCCCTCTGAGGACAGTGAGTGACAGCCCAGCGGGCGCTGGGAAGCACCTGTGATCTTGAGCAGTTGGCAGGCAATGCCAACTGCTCTCTGCTGAGCTTCTTATGTCAGGTAGGTGCAGCTGCCTCTGGACCCTGCTGAGATGCCTTTACAGAGGCAGCTGGACCATCTTTTATGGCTCACCACAGCCTCTGTTGCCCATGCTGAGAGTCAGGCAATCAGCCCTGGGCGTGTTGAACATGACCGGGGCAGTGGTCCAAGCCCTCCTTCTCCAGGCAGAAGCACCTCATATTTCTTTGCCTCTTTGGTGCTTCTGCCCCAGCATTGCAGGAGAGGGACACAGGTTCTTCCTAAGGCTCAGTGCAGAGGGCTCTGATCTTTCCCCACAGCCCCTCCAGCTACCACCTTAGGCATAGCCATCATGAATGTTTCAGGGTTCAGATCCCAAAGGAGTCTCTGGTCTCCCAGACATCCCAGCATGACACGCCTGGATCACCACGAGAACAGCAGAGAATATTGAGAACACCTCTCAATAGCCCAGCAGCTGAAGCCCCTTCCTGTGCTGGTGATGGAGCAGGACTGAGTGAGGGACAAGGAGCAAGCCCCAGCCCTGATCCCCTGTGAAGTCCCTTTTCCCTGCAGACTCTGTTGTGGCCACCAAAGCCTCTCTCTCTCTGCCACAGGTTTGCTGCACCCACCTGAATTCAGACATCCCTGCAGGGGCCAATTTTGACTCGGCTTGAATAAATGGAGTTCTGCAGGGTCAAATCCAGCCCTTGAGCTCCTTCCCATGCCTGTCCACAACACCTCCTACACTTGTGTCTCACTGGCAAGGAGACTGCCACCCACAGCATGAGCAGGACCCAAGCTGGATGTAGGACAAAGAGTAAGGGGTTTTCCATGGCCTTTTTCAGCTACACCAGATCAGAATAGCTACAAGTTGTTCCCACCAAATATCAGCTTCTCTCCCCTCTCCTCACTGTTTGCAGGGGGCTGTAAAAGTTAGGGCAAGTGATTTCATCCATCAGGCAGCACCTGCCAGATCCCTGCTCTGCTCCATTACGGCCTGTGGCAGGGTTGGGACAGAAGCCAGTTTTGTTCCTCGTCCTTTGACAACATTCCCACACTGCTGTCCAAGGCTTTCCTTCCAGGGGAAGGCAACATACATCCCACACATTAATGAAAAGGAAGTGTGACGGGATTGAAGCACAAGACCCTTTGCAAGGAGGAAGATCCCTACACGTTTGGGGAGAGTCTCAGTGTCCACAGATCTCTCCCTGAACCAAATTCCATGTGGTGCTTTCCTGGCACTTACCCTCTGTAAAAGGTGACTCCTGGAAGGGGGTCCAGCACAACAACTTCTCCACCCCTGGTCCATCTGTAAGAATCAACCCAATTCTCTGGGTCAATTCTGCATCTGATCCACAGCATCCCACGATAGCCCTGGAGACTGTCGAGAATCAAGAATTTAGGACTCATGGGCAGTGCTCATCATAGGGACATACATAAGTGTTTTCCAGCACTTATTAAGGCCTGGGGATCTTCTGGGGCAGATTTTTCTAGAAGGAAGAGTAGTTGGGGAGGGCAAAATGCATGCAGGCTCTCCTCCATGCCATTAACTATATCTGCCATGGCAAAGGGTTTACTTACATGGCAGGGAGCAGAGCCCATCTACTGTTGCCTCTCCATCAACCCTGCAGCTACATCAGCTGGGCAACCTCCCCTGCAAGCAGTCTTCTGAGGACAGGCTCGTGTTTGTTGTGACTGTGGACATTGCTCCATTCCACCTTCTGGTTCTCCTGCTTCCTGGTGCAGGAGCAAGACAGTGGAAAAATGTCTCAAGAACATGTGTGTTGGAGGGAAAAGGACGAATGTTCAACAGAGGTGTTCTCTGGGCATGTGAGTTCACTTTCTCTGAAGTTGCTGATAAAAAGAGGTTTCCCAGACAGCTCAGTGAAGATCCCACCCTTCAGTGTCCTCCATGTAGTGAGGATCCCACTCTTTCGTGTCCTCCACACAGTCATAGTAAAGGCTTCTCAATTTTCTGAGCTTTGATTCCAAGCTCTCCTTCACCACTGAAGAAGATAATCCATTTGTGAGGAGCTGTTCAGTATAACAGAGACTAAATTCAATTTCCTAAAAAAAAAAGCAGGCATGTTCAGACACCGGATTCTGGTTTAGGTCCTTACAGATTTCATCAGCAGAGACATCTTGAAAGCTGATCCAGCCAGGTGCCTTGAGCCTATCTCAGCAGTGCAACAGTTTGTTGTGCTATGTCCAATCTCAATTTCTTCCCCTGCAGCAGGGGATGAAAGGACACTCAATTCCCCTTTTTAGAGCCACGAAAGTGATCAGAGGGATGGAACACCTCTCCTATGAGGAAAGGCTGAGAGAGTTGGAGTTGTTTAGCCTGGAGAAGAGAAGGCTCTGGGGAGACTTTATTGCAGCTTTTCAGTACTTAAAGGGGGCTTATAAGAAAGATGGGGACAGACTTTTTAATACAGCCTGTAGTGATAGGACAAGGCATAATTGTTTAAACTAAAAGAGGGTAGATTCAGACTAGATATAAGGAAGACATTTTTTTATGATGAGGGTGGTAAAACACTGGCACAGGTTGCCCAGAGAGGTGGTAGATGCACCATCCCTGGAAACATTCAAGGTCAGGTTGGACGGGGCTTTGAGCAACCTGATCTAGTTGAAGGTGTCCCTGCTCATTATAGGGGGGTTGGACTAGATGACCTTTAAAGGTCCCTTCCAACCCAAACTTTCCTATGGTTCTGTGATTTTTGAATAGGACTGGAAAAGTATACCCTTCTCCTGACAAAAACTGAGAAGACATCTCCTCAGGGTGGTGTGTGGTATCAGACTTCTGACAACCTCCTTTAGAGCTGTCTGGCCTCCTGCTTTGCTGCTCTGTGCCACAGAAGACTTTTAAACAGAGCCCTATGCCATCCCTATTTTATATGGCGTGGTTAAGGGATTGCTAGGAATTATTATGGGACAGTAGCACCCATCCCTTCCGTAACTGTTATTCCTTCTCCTACATGCTAATTTCAGCTGAGTCAATACCTCCTTCCACCTACAATCTCAAGACAGTCACTGCAATACTTAATACCGTTGCATATTCAGCGAACAAGCTTGAAAATTTTCCACTTACTAAAGCTTCACTTTTTTTTCTTCTTTTCCCCCTCCCTCTGGGAGGGTGATAAATGACTGAAAATCAAGAGATGATAGAAGCTCTTCATTCATCAGCTACAGTTGCAACTCCTCCTGAAGTCGAGTGTGGGAACCACGTCTGGGACAAAGCATGGCCCTGAGCCCGGATGTGCCTTCTCCACCTTAACAGCAGCATCTGCTTCCCAATATGGCATGCTCTGCACTATCTCAGGCACAACTTGAAACTTTGCAGCTGTTGCCACTCCAAGTCTAGCTCTAAATCCAGCAAGGAGGGAGAGGCCAGGATAGTGGGGGAGTGCAGGGCAAGTGCAGGGCACTCATTATCCTGTGCACAGGGATGGGAACAAAGTTCTCATGCATCATGCAGAAGTACAAAACCAAGCCAGTCCTTGCACAGGATGGGCCAGGCAGTCCCTGAGCAGGTGAAGAGTGTAGGTACCAATATCTCATCCTGGAGAAAAGTCTTCTGTTTCTTTCAGTCTTGCATTTGTAAGTCCATAGAGCTATTCTCTAAGTACAAAAGTTTTGTTGGTAGGCTGGGGGAAATTTAAGCATTTGCACTATAGACAATAAGAATGATAGGGTCCAAGTTCATACACCCTGCCCAGCACTGGACTATAGGTTTGTTTCTTCTCTTTTATTCTTTTCCCTGTCCAACTCCCAAGATGTAAGGAAGTGAAGGCAAGATCATTACCCAGACAGGACTCATGGTGGCCTTACAATCACACTTGCTTCCAAGTCATAAGGAAGTGAAAAGCAGATGAGAGCCCAGGCATGTGCCTGAGCTGGAGGTCACTTATGAAAGGCAGGATGCCTGGGTCAGGGGCACACAAAGTCAAGGAGGATGCTCCTGAAATTGGGGGAAGAAACTGCCCCTTGATGTGAGAAAACTCAAAATAGAAAATCAATAAAATAACCAGACAAAAAAGATCAGCTCAGTCTTCCTGGGAAAGGTCCAAGAGTGAAAAACTAATTCCAGAAAATGAGGTCAACCTTCTCTAATAACCATAGCTACTGTTTGTGCTCCAGTGAGACATGCATGTGTGGAGTTTACCTCTCCTCTATTTATGGATTTGGCCTCTTGACCTGGAATTCAATGCCTCTCAGTTGATCCTGTCGTGTTGTGACGGGCCATATTCTGCATGTTTATTGCATTGGCACCAGTGTTGTCTTTATCTAAAGGGTGAGGGAAAAGAGCAGTCCAGGGCTGACATTAAAATCCAGCATCCATCCTCCCTGCCCTTCTAAACAACTGAATTTGGTGCAACTTCCCACTTCATTTTTTTCTGTCTTTTTTCCCAGAAGGGACCTCTAAAGTTACTGTAAACCATCCTGGAAAGAACATCTATGCAAGTCCCACAAAAGATGGGCTTTTTGGTACCCAATTTAGAGCAGGAAGTATCCCATCATGAGATGGGACTTCAGAGGATTTCAGAGATTTGAGTCCTCACAGCGTTGGTCAGCAGAGACATCTTGAAAGCTGATCTGTCCATGTGATTTGAACCCATCTCAACAATTGGATAGATTGTTATGCTTTGTCCAATCTCAGTCTCTTATGCAGCCAAGGGTGAAGGGATACTTAATTCCCCACTCTGAGAGGGACCTGATACCCACAATGACTCTACCACCAATAGGGAAGGGCTGTGTGAGGATGGAGGAACACCTTGTGGGGGTACTCAGTGGAATCTCAGACTCTCTATTTCTACCTTCAGTTTATCTATGCTCAGCCACTTCAGCCTAGTCCTTGGATACATTTTATTAACCCCTCTCCCAAATGACTGCAGCCAGAGCATCACCGAAGTGTGCAGGGTCACCCTTTGTCTCCCCGTGCCAGGTTTTTTCTCAGGGTCTGGACAGCTGGGTTAGTTCAAAGCATGTCACAGGCTTAGTGGCATTTGGTCCAGCACCTTCCTGCAACTGCCAGGGATGCTTCTGTCTAATCCCAGATCATATCAGGAAGATGAAAAGAGAGGTATTTTCCTCTTGTGTCACACGGTGGTGGCTTGGTGGCATTGCAGTGGCCTTTCACTGGTGAATTCTCAGCAAGGAGATTTTGTTCCCACAGAGACACAGGAAAATTGACCCGGGGAGGGGACAAGAGGGGGGCAGCAACATCAGTTTTAGTTTACTAGAGACGTTCAGGCATTAGCACCGTGAGGAAGGCTGGAACCCTCTTCAGCGTTTCCAGCACTTCATAAATTTCAGAGAGATTTAGGGCAAGGAGCCAGATGTTTGGGGAGAAATTCTGAACACTAAAGACAAGTGGAAATTTTTTTTTTTTGGTAGTGTGTATTTTTTCCCATTAGTTGCAAGGCTATATTTAGAAGAGGGGGGGCGGGGGGAGAGAGAGAGAGGGATTAGGCATTTCTTCATATTCTGTAGTCACTCCAGTTGTTCCGCTTGTAAGAACAGATGTCTCTTTCCTGGGGTGATAGCATTCAGGTCCACAAGGAAATTTTCTTACCGGCAGCTCGTCTAACATAGAAGAGAGATCGGGCCAGAGGTAAGTCAGTGCATTGTGGAGGAATATACTACAGGGACCATTGCAGTGAATGCTTTGGGATATTAGTCAGAGAGAAAGGGGGGGCATGGGATCAGAGAGGTGACAGCGGGGGGGGCAGGAGGGAATTGCTGGAGACCAGTCCCCAAGTCCAGAGTGGAACATGTGGCTATTGTGTCAGGGAGCCCTGGCAGGGATGGTGGCAGAGAGGGTCGTGTGCCAAACACATGGATGAGCAGCTCACAAAGCCCCTGGCTTTGCCCGTGTGGCAGGTGTAGAAGTTCATCAGGAGGTGCCCAACCTGGAAAGCCAGGCTGTGCCGGCAGCTGTGAGTGACTGTGAGGGGCTTCTCCCACTGTGAGCTTTTGGGTTTTGGAGCACTGCCATGGTATTTGGTTGTTTCCCGAGGAGATGAGGAGTGATGAAAAGTGTGTGAAGGTACTGGCTTTACCCAATTGAAAAGTACTATGCCAGCTCTTGTGAGGAGTGGGGTGATGTCTTGATTGTATCTGTGTATTCCCAGGCATAATGAAATTTTAGGGAAATGTATTCAGGCAGGTTTTGGAAGCCAGGAGAGGAGACAGTGCACTGCCTTGCATGGGGTCAGCTGCGACTGGGGATGTTTTACCTCTGTTTGGCTATGCAGTAGGGTACGAGCTCAGCTCTAGGAAAGATGCTGTTTTCTTTCTCTGAATCTACTTGCTGGGTCAGTCTAAGGAGAAACAGATCCTTTCCAAGGTCCTTAACCAGGCTCCTTCAGAAACAGCCCCTGCTTTCACAGCAACACACTCACTAACAGCTCAAAGTTTTTCCAGCTTAACCTGGAAAATCCAAAACTTGCAAATGGCTGAAAGCACTGGGAGCCCAGTGCCTAGCAAAGGAAACCACAGAAACCAGTCTCCCAAAGGGTTAAGATTTGGTTATGCACCCTGAGATGCCTCAAAAAATGTCTGCTCCCTGACCAGGTCTCCCATCTCACTGCCTTCCCTGGGCCAAGCCCAGGCATGGCTCTGTGACTCAGTTTCTCCCTGCAGCCAAGAGATCAGCACAACTTGAAGTGAGTGCTGGGCTGCAGAGCTGCATCCATGGTGCGCTGGTCTGCTGTTCATGGTGCACCTGACACCTCTCCCCACTACATCCCCTTCGTCCCTTCTTGCATTTGTGTCACCTCCATTCCCTGTGCTCCCTGGGGTATAAGCATTGCTTCTTCTGTCCTGCATCCCTGGACAATGCAGGACCCCAAGTATTCCTCAACAGCAAACCTCTGTTGCTGCTCTTCCCTCACGGCCCTTCTCAGGCTTTTTGCCAAGGGACAGAGCAAGCAGGCAGCTGAAGGCAGAAAGAGGGAAAAGTGCTCAAAAATTGCTAAGTTTGCAATTAAAAATTTCCTTTTCAAAAGCAAGCAGCAATGCACAGGCCAGATGTTGCTCAGTTTAATCTTCTGCGATGTTTTTTGCACTTGCCTGTGAAGTTCCTGTATGTGAACTTCTATATGGTAATTTTATTACTATATGGTAATTTTCACTGCAGGGTTCTCCTTGTACACAGCCACAACAGCTATTATACTGAACTGACATTTCTAGCGCTTTGTCCCAGGCACCCTTGAAATGCTAGATTGATTACTATAATCCCAATAAAATCAAACGCATTTCTCTTGTACTGTTACAACCTCCCAAGAAGACAGGCACAAATCCGTCCCTACTGGCTGGACCTATAAAACTCCAAATCCACATATTTGTTTCCAGATCTAGCTTTAAAAAAAAAATTAAACCCTCTTGGAAAAAATTTTCCCCAAAAAATACGTTTTTCCCTCACATTATACTGGTCCACAAAGGACAGAGGGATACATGCAGGAAGTCATGCTCTGATTTCTTTTAAAGTATCAGAGCTAGAAATACACAGCACCTACTGCAGAGATGTCACTCCATGCTCCCTTGTGACAGATGGCACTTGGTACTAGCCCTGACAGGCTATGACATATTGGTCTTTTAAATGCTAACACTATGATTTATAGAGCATTCGCCAAGACACTTAATATTTCTGTCACTCCAAGGCCAAGATCTGGTAATGCAGAAAAGCGGGGCATGAAAAATGCAGCGGTATCAGTAAGGCATTGCAGATGTCCAAACGTTTCAGGAGGGGCTTTTCTATACAGTGAGGTATAAACAAGCAACTGGAGGTGTAAACCCTTTATTAGCACTTTAAGGTGACCAGTGCTAGCAAGCCTCATTAGACATGTGCTGAAGGACCTCTGGGTGCCCACTGCTGCTGGGTGCATATTTGCAGGTCTGGAGAGGCAATGTATGTATAATCCCACTTATTTGCTTGCTTGTACATGTACATCTGTGTTCCTTCTTTCAAAGGCTGAGGCATTACTGTTGCAAATAGGCATAGAGAAGGTATAAGCTCATAAGAAATCTGCCAGCATATGAATTTCCTGCTCTGTGTATCTTTGGGAACTTCATTCCATATTTGCCATGCATGCTTAGGACAGGGCTGGGGGAGGACCATGCAGATCTTTCCAAGTTTTAAATAGATTGTCTCTGAGGTGTCCAGAACTGGTGATCTGTCACCTGGTATTAGAGCAGCAGGTTCAAGCCTAGATGCAGAGAGTGGGCATCTGGGCCAAACCAAGTGGTCTCCCTCCCATGTGGGTCACTTTGCTCCATGAAGAAGAGGAACACAGTTTGGAGAGTTGTGCTCTCCCTCTTCTAACTGGCAATGATCCCTCATTGCCTAGGATGACCTGTTGGACTAAATCATTGCTTGGACACCCACAGGCTATTGCTTGTCCCAAACTGAACCAGGCATCTGGGTCCCTTACTCTCAGAGGACCTGATTTTGGCCTTAGGTTTGCTGGGCAGCATGTGGTCCACCCATGTGCGCACACAGCATTGAACACAGTATGGTGGGTGGATCTCGGATGACAACTCACAGCAATACCCATTGCTCATCCACAGCAGGGCCTTAGAGATAAAGGACCACAGGTAGGCTAACTGGGCATATCAGGCCAGAGGCAAATGGCTCAATAGCACATCAGCAACACCAGCCCAAAAACCAACATTGCATTAGCCTCCACACATCCTTAGTGTGTTATTGCTTACATGACTTGAAGGGCAATACCTGGCTATGCCTAGGACTGGACATCCAAGTTTTTCTTCTGGCCATATGGGAAATCTGATTCTCATGGGCAACTCCAGAGATGCAAAAGTCAGTGGAGGGGTTAATCCCTCTTGCTGTTGTGCAAAGTAAGTTCACACCTTTCTCCTTTCAGACAAAGGCCATTCAGCACATGACCATTTAAACCACTGGACAAAGTAGGAGTTGCTGGCCATCACACTCCTCATTACACACACAGGCTAGCATACCATGGCTAACTAGTGCAGACACCAGGCAATTAGCTATCATCTGTCCCCAGTCAGGCTGGTTCTACCATGAGGAAGATATGATTTGGTGTAAATTTGAAATTATTTCACTTCAGGAAAACAATGAGAGGCAGTTAATGCTGTCTCTTTACAAAGAAGCCATCCAGCCCTGTTTGCAGTGTTTCAATGCCAAAGCAATTGTGAAATTGCAGGGAATAAGACCTAAATGAAAAGATGTGTGGTGGAGAGTGCTAGCAAACTCCTTACAATTTCATATTAGAGGAAACAAGCATCACTCTCAGTGACTATTTGTGTGTCCATCAGCTCTGATTCCCTCTCTCCTCCTAATGTTTTTCAATCTGTTGACTAATTTCAAACAAAATTTGGCCAAAGGGAAAGATCACCTGAATTTTCAGGAAATTAGGCAGCAAAGAGAAGAGAAAGTTCAACAAGAGTGAGAGCCAAGGGAAGAGCTGGAACGTGAGTGCTCATTAAGGCAGCCAAGTGTCCACATGGGAAAAAGTTATAATAAGCATTTCAATCAGGGCAAAGCATTCATCCAGCCCTGCGAGCCACTGCAAGTCATGAAAATGTAAGAATGCAGGTGACTTTAATCTGACAGTCACAGAACTATGTGTTTTGTATCTCCAAAGCACCTTTTATTTCCACGGCATTGGAGGGGAAGGAATAATCCAACTCTGGACTGGGTTTGACTATTTGCAACTGCAATTCCCCAGCAGTTGGGTGTTTCACACATTCTTTCTGGCCACCCTCAGACCTGGGGGCTTCTAGGAGACATCAATGCCCAGGATACAAGTGAGAGCAGAGATCTGATGCCCACAAATATGGGCTCTTCCCCACCCTGGGAATAGCCCCATTTCTGCTTCAGGGTGGGATCTTTTTCCCCTGGACATTAGCTCCCTTCTCACAGCCTGAGGGCTAGATGGGGACCAGCTTTTCCCTTTCAGCAGCTGGATTCATTCCCTTTCTCTCTCTTTCTCCCTCAGCTCCCACTGTCAGCAAACCCACCCTCCCCAGGCTGAGCATGAGGCACACAGAACAAGCTCTACCACGTATAGGGCAATGTCCTCGACATGCACAAAAACACCATATTTGGCCAGTTTGAGCCAGAGTTGAGTGAGAGCTTGCCAGAAGGAGAATCATACAATTTAAACGGAAAGCAAGTGAGTTTAACCCTTCATTTATAAATATGATGATAAATCACCCAGGCAACTTTAAACATGGAAAGGCTGCAAAACTAAACACAAGCTGCTGCCATCCCAGGCAGCAGTGTAACACTAGCAGGCAGGACAGGGTGAGGGGGACAGGAGGGATGATAGAGGAGCCAGGTTGCCATATTAGATGTTCTGATTCAGGACAGGTAGATGAGAAAAGCTGAAGCTGTTTATACTAAATAACAAGCATTCATGCTTGTTAATGTCCTTTTCATCTTTCTGATCCCAGTGCATGGCTTTCTTGTTCTCTGTCTCTGGGTCTGCACACAGAGATCCTATCTGCACACACCAATAAATAACCCTTTTGGAGAGCAGTTAGGACAAAGCTCAGTTGCCTGACCTGCCTTTTCTTTTGTATCCCATTACTTGAATTGCTGAGCCAGGTCCAGAAGTCCCCTGGGTCAAGGACGTGAACCCCGTTAACTTCAGCAAATGGAGGGTGAAGCTTAAGGCTGACACCAAGAAAAAAGTTGGGTGGAACAAAATACGGAATGGTCAAGGATATCCTCCTGGGGCAGACGTAGCACTGAGCTGCACATGCTAAATGAACAAGTGTGATACCAAGCAGCGAGCAAGCAAGGGAAGAGGCTTCAGGACCTGGTTTCAGCACAGCTACCATCTGTTTCCTATTTGGCCCAAGAATGATGGAATTGATCGTGTCACACAACAATGAGAAAGTATTTCAGAGTAAGTCCCTCTCTCCCAGTGCTGAGCAGGAACCTTTATAAGAACAAGGGAAACCAGGTCAACTTCCAGTCTCTGTCCCTCCCCTTATCCCACTTCTACCCTGATGCCCGCTGTACTTTTAAGGAAATGCTACCCACAGTCTTACAGCCAGACAGGCAAAATCCAGCCTGAGAGGTATAATATAGCAGCGTAGGCCAACTGGCGCGGTCAGACAGCACTCAGAAGGGTGTGTGTTTACTCATCTTGGGCTTTGCAGACTGGCAGCTCCAAGAAACAGGGATTGCATGGAAATCTGGGGGGCTGAGAGCTAAATTAGGCATGAAGAAGGCTGAGCTCCAAACTCTTTGAAGATTTGAGGAAGGGGGTTAGCACAAGAGTTATTTACTCTGTAAGCAAAGGTAATTGTGGTTCTTGTAGCTCTGCATGAGCTCATGCCAGAGCTGCAAGCAATAAATAGTATGAAAAATAGCAAAATAAAGGTTTGCAGAAGCTGCAAAGCTTCTCATGTATTTAGCCATGAGCCCCACTGGCTGCTATATGCCACCACTCCATGGTGATGGATAGCTTAACTGACTCACTTTAACACCTGCATGATGATATCTGGCGGCAGAGAGAGAGACCTGGTTGCTATAATTTTTTGACGAGGGGTGGGGGAAAGGCAGAATTGGAAATCTTTGGAAATGTTTGCTTTTCCTCAGATGCGAGGTCACGCTGCCATTCTGTGCCTTGTTCAGCCTGCTGCAAAATGGGGCAACGTACCTTTGTCAAGTGCTTGGAGACTCACAATGGAAAAACACTTAGTAGCTGTTAACCAGGGGTTTGGTCCAGCTCCATCTCATTAAAAGCACTCAGAGGAATGCTGTTGCTTTGCCAGTCCAGCTCTCCATCCCTTCTGCTTGTGAGCCATGAGATGAGAGCAGTCCCACAAACAAAGGAAAAGGCCATTCACCCAAACAACCATCAGTACCAATTTGATTAGAGGAAGATTTTTCCCACTGCAGCCCAAGAGGCAGCTTTTCCACAGCCTGTCAGTGAGGAAATCTTCAGCGTTAATTAAATTTGTTGGGACTTCTTTCATGTAGTTGCTTGAATTTTGAGTTCAGACAGGGTAGCGATGGACTGGGAAAAGACTCTAATTCAGCTCTTCCTTTGTGTATTCAGCTTGGCAAATAAAATGGTACCTGTTGTTTTTTAGCAGTTTACAATATCTGGAGTTCATTTCACTGCACATGGGCCTTAGTGGAAGAGGTGACTATGTAATCCAGCACACGGTATATACTGATGATTTTGATTTCTGTGCATGGACAGTACTCATAGTGGATCCTTTTCTATTAGTCTGTAAAGTGTCCTACATACCTCAATAGTGTTGTGAGGATGAGGAACACTTGAATGAATTTTGAGTTACTGATTTCACTGAGGCAGGGAAGGAAAAATGTAAGATAAATATCAGGTGTTTGTGATAAAGGATCTGAGACTCAAGAAAAATCTCCCAGAGGAGGCAAGCTACTAACAAGATGTAAAACCAGAACAAACAGCCAGTGCCTTAGAATTACAGTAAGACAAATGCATATGCAACTCAATCCAGTGCATGCTAAGGGATCGGATGGGTGATTTTGTCTTCTCCCCTTGCTCAGCTATCTGTATGAACATAGATATACAAGTTCATGCTGCACTCAAGGGGCAACAAAGTCTTTCTTCCATGGTTTGCACTGGTGCAGTGGCTTCCACAGTGCTCTTCTTGACAGCATCTGCAAAGAGAAATCTGGGAGCAGATCCAGGCATCTGCTCATTTCAGATTGTTTTTGTAATTAAGGAGTGAAACAAACAAACAGAAGATCAGATGGTGAGAATATTAGAAAATCATTAGAAAATGGGCCAGTGTTCTGCATCCTCCCCATGCAACTTTCTCAGGTGCCAGACTTTGCAACTCCACTACCTGTAGCCAGTCTTGGGTCCAGTTTTTCCTGTTACTCACTGACAGCATGTTTGGCACAAAAAAAGTAAAGAGACAAGACTCTCCCCGAGGAGTCTGCAGGCTCAATCAGACCCAGACAAAATAATGTGAACATGTGTGCTACTTTGGCTGCCACCAGAGTTCAGAGCAGGGTGAGGTAATCTGGTCATTCCTGAAACACAAGATGTTCCAACGTCCGGTTGCTGCTGGAGACAGCCTAAGTGTAGAAGTGGACAGAAATTAGGATTGCTCCTCCTTGCCCAGCAGTTCTTTGGGACATTACAGTTGTTCTGTTCCCAGGCTTCAGGATTTCAGTTATGCAGCATAATCTGGCACTGGGTTTGACCTGAGGAGGGCTTTATGGTTGACCACCAGCCATTCCAATAGACAATTCAATTACTTGGGCTTGAGTGGCTACCTAAACAGAACTAATTGGCATTTGATTATAAATATCCTTCCAAGTTCAAGGATATTAAAAAACAGCTTTTTCTTTAACAGCACTTCCATAGACTATATGAGAGGCAAGAAGAAACTAGAGCAATCACCAGATTCCAGGCCAACAGACCTAAGCTCCATCATGATGGCAAAGTCACTTCTCCAAGAATTTTCAGAGGGAACTTCACATTTGGTCTTCTAAATTCTCGGTCTTAATCTCTGCTTTTGTTCAACAAATGTTCTGCTTCATGCTCACCTGGCTGGAATGAACTATACACAATAACCACGACTAGGCTGTAGCATCCCATGAGGACTCTTGATCTTGAATGTCGACCATTTACCAAACATAATTCATTCCCAGACCTCTCCAAAGTGAGAAGGGACAGGAAAGAACCCACACTTTGATCACTTGGTCCTCCACAGAAGCCTGCCTGGCCATATCCTATGATCCCATTCACCAGTACAGGCTGGGAACTGCTCTGCTGAAAAGGATATGGATGTTATGGTGGATCTTAGGCTGAAAAAGAACCAGCAAGCAGTATGCACTCACTGCAGACAAGGCAAAGTACATTCTGTTCTACAGTAGGAGGTTCATGGTCAGCAGATGGAGGGGAGTTATTACCTCCATCAATTCATCATTGGTGAGGTGTTCGGTTTGGGACCATGCTGTTCAGGGGAATGTTGAAAGGCAGGAGAGGAGGAGAGGGTCCAGCAGAGGCTTTACCAGGATGAGAGGAATGCACCAGTACAGCCTGAGGCTAACCAGCTGGAAAGTGTCTTTGCAGAGGACTTGGGGGTCCTGGTGGACATCAAGTTGCACATGAGCCAGCAATGCACCCTTGTGAGAAGTAAGGCCAACAGCCTCCTGGGTTGTGTTAGGAGGTGCATTGCCAGCAGGCCAAAGGAGCCTTCCTCCTTCCCCTCTGCTCAGCACTGGTGAGACAAATCAGGAGTGCTGTGTCCAGCAAATGCACAGAGACTTGGGAATCTCTTCTAAATCTTAGCTCCCCAGCTCTTTATCCCAGAGAGCTGGAAGCCTAACTACTTTTGTCAGGAGATATGTTGGAGGTCAAGAGATTGAGGTTACAACTAGCAGGGATTTGTAGTTCATTAACCCAAAAAGCAAGCTTTTGATGGCTGGGCAGGAAAAGTCTTTGGCACTTGTCAGGCAGGCTCAGAGATGCTGTGATGCTCTCTGGACCCAGTTAGGACTGTCCCTGCAAAACATTTGCTTTTGGCCAGCAGGAACTCT
Source organism: Pandion haliaetus (assembly GCA_013401275.1). Lineage (NCBI taxonomy): Eukaryota > Metazoa > Chordata > Aves > Accipitriformes > Pandionidae > Pandion > Pandion haliaetus. The sequence continues at coordinate 80,096 of VYZV01008305.1, read as the reverse complement.
CCTGAGGATACACTTTGGAAGGCTTCTGACCTAGGTAGCTTCCTCCTCTGCTTTGTACATGGCCACAAATGTCTTGAAGCATCTCACAGGAAATGGGATACCTTTGGTCTATCCCAATCCCCACAAGCAGCAAAAAGGATTAGTGCAGGCAGAAAGCCAGCTGCAGAGAATGGGGCATGCTTGGGGGAGCTGGATATCCAGACTCTCTTAGCAATTCAAGCCTTCCTCATTGAGACACGCAGCCTAGGCACACTGCGGTTCCTGTGAGCGCTGGAAGATGTGTTTGCAGCTCCTTGTCTCCTAGCTCTTCCACACTTGGCTCTTTGGTAGCAGGGATTTCAAACCCTCATAACTCAAGTCTTTCAGCATCATTCTCTGCTGATTCAAGCTGATTTTTTTTAATCTCAAAGTCCTGCTCAGCCACTTTGAGATATTCCAGACATTTTTCAACCATTTATTTTTATTGAAACCAGCCAAGTCTCTGTATATATTGGGCTTTTTTTTATCTTTTTAATATACAAATCAGTTTAAAATAGTGTATAAGTCAGGAATGATTTGCAAATTAAACTGTCAAACCCTGGCAGGAGTAGCGGCTGACGCCCTTGGTTTGAAATCTCCTGGCTGCTGTTGCTGTGAGTGCAGATCTCTGGAAGATGCCACACAACCTGCTTGTGCTTTCCTGAAGAATTCAGCCATCCTTTGATTTCAGGAAAGTCTTACAGTTCCTAAAAATGCTGCTGCACGTAACTCTTTAATGGGATCACCTGGCCAAGGGAAGGAATGTAATATTTTAGGAGTCAGATGCTGGGGCTATGGTTGTGCCCATAGGTTGGGCAAATGTCTTCTGGCTGCCATCACTATCCTGCTCCCATGGCAGGGCAGGAAGAGCCTCCAGTGGGAAGGAGCTGCTTCAATGGAGGAACAACTCAAAAGAATAAGTACCATGTTCAGGAAACAAGACTTGGTAGGAGCCTCGTATTGGTCTGAGCCTTCCTGTCACAGCAGAAAATGGCCTGTGCCCTCCATGAGCATCGAGGCACCCTGCTTGGGCTCAGCAACTCTATCTATTTCTCTGGGCCATTTGCCACATGGCTGGCTCAAACATCACCATGTGTAGGTCCCCCGACTTTCTCTTCTCCTTTCCTCCCCTTGGCATAGTTCACACCTCTGTTCTTGCTCAGGCCTTAAAACCACTTTTGCACAGGGCAGAGAAAGAGAAACTTGGAGTGGGGATTGTGTGTCTTCTCCAAAACATGCATCTGGAACCACTGTGTCGTGGTTTCAGGTCAGCTCAGTCGGTAACAAAGCACCACGAAGCCGCTCACTCACCCCCCCCCACCCCCTCGCCTGGCCACGTTGGGATGAGGAGAAAATACAAAGGCAGGCTTGTGGGTCGAGACAAGGACTGGGAGGGATCACTCCCCACTTATGGTCACGGGCAAAAGACAGGCTCAACTTGGGGAAGAAACAAAATCAATTTAATTTACTACAAATCAAAACAAAAACAAAACACAAGGGTATTAGGAAGGGAAAACCAAACATAAGAACAACCTCCCCCCACCCCTCCCGCCTTCCCGGCTCAGTTCACTACCGATGCTGTCTACCTCCTCCCCCCGGCGGCGCAGGGGAATCGGGGA
>VYZV01008305.1:56855-78412 GCA_013401275.1 Pandion haliaetus | reverse complement strand
CCGCGGGCTTCAGTTCCTCACAAACTTCCCTGGCGCGGGTCTTTTCCGCGGGCTCCTCTCCCGTCTCACGCTGCTTCAGCGCGGTTTTTACCATGGGGTTACGGCCACCTTTGGGAGCTTCCGCTCCACCGTTCACCCCCCTGGGCTGCAGGGCCATCAGCCTCCTCAGGCTCCTCCTCCTCCCCCTCCACTTCCATGATTCCAGTGTCAGCAGCGATGTTCCTCCCAGGTTTTCCCCACACACTACCAGTTCCCCTTCTTAAATATGTTTCCCAGAGGCGCTATCACCGTCACTCCCTGCCTAGAGGCAGGTCCAACATTTTGGGGCGGCGAATTCTTCCAGCAACTTCTTAAAGGGGCCGCCTCTGTAGCCCCCCTCCCCTGCCACCAAGGGAAAACCGCGCCACACAAACCCATAACACACTGGAAGACAGTAATTATAAATGCATGTATTTTCATAGCAATTATTAGTAATCCCATATTGGTAGATGAGATGCTCAGAGAGTACAGCAATATATATAACTACTGAGGATGTACAAATACATTGATTAAAATGTTCTTAGGTGACAGTATTTTGAGCCCTAAGGAATGCTGACATATCCATCAATATACCTGTTTCTTTTCTTCCAGATCGCTAGGAAGCTAGTGACCATGCCGACCTCCTCCACCCAACTGCCAGCCCTTGACTCTATCAACTCCACCCAGCAACCAAACTCCAGCATCTACTTGTTCTCCAAGTTTATCCACCCTGACAAAGAACTGTACACAGAATTTTACAGCCTGTGGATTGCCCTGATGGTAGTCAATGCCATCATTTTTCTGGTGGGTGTTGTGCTAAACAGCTTGGCGCTGTACGTTTTCTGCTTCCGTACCAAGACAAAAACCACCTCTGTTATTTATACCATCAACCTGATTGTTACTGATCTCTTGGTGGGCTTTTCCTTGCCTGTCCGGATCATCATGTTCTACAGTGCAGGGGACTGCCTGAATTGTTCCTTGGTTCATATCTTTGGCTACTTTGTCAACATGTACTGCAGCATCCTCTTCTTGACATGTATCTGCGTTGACCGCTATCTGGCAATCGTACAGGTGGAGGCCTCACGTAAATGGAGGAATCCCACCTGTGCCAAGGGGATCTGTGTCTTCATTTGGATCTTTGCCACTGTGGTGACTTTCTCCATTCTGACCATGGCAATACAGTTTGCTGCATGCTGTCTCTCAAAGATTCTAGTCCTGATGGTCTGTGAGTACTTCTTCCCCCTCATCATAATCATCTTCTTCACCACCAGGATTATGTGTGCTCTGTCCAAGCCCAGCCTCATGCACCAGAGTCGGGAGAGGAGAATGAGGGCTATGCAACTCCTCATCACTGTCCTCATCATCTTCATGATCTGCTTCACTCCTTTTCATGTGCGACAGGTAGCAATCTCCGTCAACCCAGACATGCCCCATGTTGTCAGCCTCCTCGTCTACCATGTGACAGTGACTCTGAGTAGCCTCAACAGCTGCATGGACCCCATTGTCTACTGCTTTGTCACCAATAACTTCCAGTCAACCATGAAAAACATCTTCAGGAAAACCGAGCCAGAGCAAACCAATGTGGACAACCTGGGTATGAACAAGAACTCCAAGGGCTCCAATGCAATCACTGCCTTCTCAAACACAATAGGAAGCCCTGTGAGCTTGCCATCACCAAGCAGTGTCCAGATATAGCCCACATCTGATGGCACACACTGCAGTAAGCCAGTGTAATGATGCTGGAATATTGCTAGGATGCACAGTACTATTGTCTTTGACCTCTGTTTTTTAGGCTGATGTTCAGAATGACAGTGGTGGAATTTATTCCTCAAGAACATTGCGGTCCATTTGCAAAATTGAACTGGCAGTGCTGTTAGTACCATTACAAAAGACAGTCTATTAATTACTGTTCCCAACAGGAAAGTTTTCTTTGTATTTTAATACAGACATTTTGCTAGCAACAAATTCTTTACTGTGGTTTTCTTTTTGTGTTTGACATCATAATGTAACATTCCTAGGATGACTTAGAAAGCAGGAAATCTCTGTTTTCTATGAAAGCCTTTGGGCCTTGGGCATGTGCTTAAGAGTAAAGGATAAGAAGGATGTTTCCAGAGCTACCCATTACAAAGATTTTAGATGCCAATGGAGTGGGAATGAAAGTATTCTAACCCACCTGTGACTAGTAACTACTCATTTGTTTCTGAAAAAGTCTGAACCTTCTCAGGGAAGAGAAGATGAAGTCAAGCAGTAAAGTCTTCTCTCACTATTTCAGCTATAAGAAAAAAATACATGTGGGTGTATATGTTTTTCATACACATTGTCTGGGCTTGGGAAGAGGTTAGGGATATGTTCCACCTTCATATGGATCACTAAATCTCCAAAACTGCAGATGAGCATACAAAAAAGCTGTGAAAATGAACATGCTTTCCAGCAAATTCTGCTGTTCTGGTCTCTCTCCCTGAAGAACAGCCAAGATGAAAAGCAGAACCAGACTATGATGCTATACTACTCTTGTTTGATTTTTCTTCCTGGCATGTTGTAAAGTCAGGGCTTGTTGTCCTAATTCCCACTATCAGCCCGTCCATCCACTCAGTCACTTAAATGCTGATGCTTCCAAGGACAGAAAAAGAATCCATCTCAGGCATCTAGATTGAAATTCACCCCAGTACAAAGTCACTAGGATGATTTAAGAGCCATGTTTAAAAGGTATGTGAGGCTAAGGATGCTGCAAAATTCTGTCCACAATGGTGGGTAAATGTCTTACATTACATTGTAGCAATGTGAATACAAAAAATTATCCTAGGAAAACAGCAAAACCTGCAGCATGAACAGCAATAACTGTTATTGCTCCATGTCTCCTCACTCACATGCCTATTGCCTCTCCAGCTGGAGGGCTACTATGAATTCATCAAGTCTAGTGAACAGCTTTTCCTGGCAGTCACTGGTGTTACCATTCAGAATGGCAGGCTTTATGGTTGTTCCAAGCTAGGGCATCCTAGAGTACTCTGCTTCCCCAGGGTCTGACCATGGGACAGCCATCTCCATTTCACAGGAACACAACATAACCAGTGCTTCAGACTGCCTCTTGCAACTGAGTTTGCAAGAGTTTGCCTCTTGCAACACATGTATGTTTCTCCTAACCTGTTTCCCTGACCAATCCAATAATAAAAAATATTGAACAGTCAACATTGCTGCAATACAGGGATCTATCCAGAGATGAGTATAGCTGTCCCTCTGAGCACTGGGTGTCCCAGTTCCTGTTCCAGGCAGTGGAGTCCATGGAGAGTGATTCAGTTCATGAAAGCAGAGACTTCCCAGCTGAGTGACCCTGGCCTCCATGTTGCCTAGATCTCCAGGGATATAACAGAAGTCCAGACACCACCTGCGCATGGAGACACTTTAACGCGTGCATCTTCATCTGGCACCAAAGTCCTCCAAGGGAAGGACTCAGCTGCCAATAGACCAGTACCTAGTGCCATCGTAGGTATGATGGGGTGTCACCGCACCTCTAGCTCCTGCTGCACAAGACTGTGGTTCTTCTGCAAGTCCTGCACTGTCCTGATGGTCCTACCCTCAGGTATCCCATAACGTTCACTGCTACTTGGGCAGCTGAGTTCTGTGCCTGAAATAAAATTACATATCTGAAATCTACAAACGGGCAGTGTTCAGTCAGCTAGTGCAGGGACCTGCAGGTCTCACCCAGAACATCAGCATGATGCTGTCAGCTGTAGTTGGTCCATTAACTCAGACTCTTGATTGTCCTGGGGCACAGCAATTGCCATTGCTAGGTGTGTGTGACCTCTTTGAGGCTTTCCCAAGCAATACAGCTGACTCAGTGCCCTTCTGCTGGGAGCTCTATTCCTTTGAAGAGGATTTTCTTTTCAAGAGGTTGTGATGAGGGCCACCAACACTGTGGCACTATCCCCTGGGATGTAAGACTGTTGTCCTGGTCATTGTTTCCCATTCTAGACATGGCTGTGAACATGGTGAGCCTTCCCAGGGCCCAATTGTACTGTGTTCTCCTTCTGCCTCATCTATTCCTTTATTCATCTGTAAATCACTGACATAGGCACCTAACAGCCGATGCCACCTTCTTGGCAACTCTCTGTTAAATGATGCATCAGCACACACAGATTAGGTTCTGACTTCTCAGCCAGGCTGGCCACTTCACATTTCTGCCACCATTTTCCACCAGCCCCTCATTTGGAAAGAGTATTTTATGCCTCAAAGGTCTGCACTTCCCTGCAAACCCCAAAAACTTATGCCTACAAATTCACAACACACTCTCAGACTTTTCCATGCCATCTAAGCTGTTTGTAATGAAAATGTGTGTCACATATACAGAGCTGTTAACAGTACTGTCTTTTGCCAAACTGCATCAGAGAAACAGGAGGAAAAGTGCAGGCTCAGTGCATAGCTTATTTTAGTTTCTTTGTTCCAACAAGCTACATCTTCACACCTCCCTTTCTTTTGCTATCAACAGTATTTTTACCATATACAGAAATGTCTTAACATCTTTCTCAGTGTAGTTGCTCATTTGAGGTCATTATAAAATCTCTAAGATTATTTGCTTAGATTCTTAGGTTCCCAAACAGGGTCTCAGTTAAAGCTCTGTCTTTCTGCTGTAAACTTAACTTGTAGTAGTCTGAATTCCCTTTACTGTCAGTGTATTATTCACTCCCCATAAAAGCCACCTCAGACTAGATAATTCTCTTTATTTGGTAATGCTTATTGCCTTATCCAGAGTTTTCAGTGGTCCTTCTTCTTTTTATACCAGCTCCAAAGCAGGGTCTGGTCCCTTATCAAGGATACAGTCTCCAAAAATTGGAAGGAGGCTAAATCATTCACAAACTAGCCTATTCTTTCAGTTACTTTTTTGTGCTCTCTGTTTAATCCATATTGTTTACACACCTTGCTTTTCCTCAGGATGCAGCACTTGCTAAACTTCTGCCCTATTTAAAGTCACCCGTTTCTGCTCAGGGCACAAAGTTGAAAATCAGAACTGAAAACTCGGCTATCGTCAGCAGTACTCTCACAAATGACACAGTTTTGGTGGGCACCTTCCACCTGCCAGGTCTCATTGCTGCTGAAGCCTCCCTCAGTTCTCTGTGTTTCTGGAGATTGGGACGAGGTCTCTTACTCCTTGATCTGCACCATCCCTCTGTTCAGGGTATCTTCTTGGGTTGCCTTTTAGTGATCACCAACAGGGTTTGCAATAGTCCTGTTCCTACTCTAGCCTGCCCTTTCTCTGATGAGAACAGCAACACACAACACAATAGGGAAGCCTCCAAGGGCAACGTGAGTAACTCCTTGCATCATTAAATACATGCAGAGACTGCTAAGGTAAAGCATATACAAGTCAACTTTTGCAGGGCAGTCTTTTACGCAGAGTATTTAAAGATTTAGATTCCAAATTGCCAATGATTTCAAATGAAATCAGGCACTTAATGGCCTTTGATCATCTGGATCATTCCCCAGAGGCTGAAGTAGCAATAGGGGGAGATGGGCATTGCATATCATACTACCACCACCAAGTCTGTGGTAGACAGAATACAGCATTCCCTAAAGAGCTTAATAGCAATAAAGAGCTCTGCAAAAAGCCCTGACCTTTCAGGGGAATTACAGCATTCATTCCTCTGATGTGCTGTGGTTCTCTTGTGCATCTAAAATCCTATAAAGCGAATTAGAAACATCCTCTTCTACCAGCTGCCCAGAGACTAGCAAAAAAAAATACCATGAAAAATCCTACATGTATTTCTTGGGATCTCAGCCATTCCTGTGATAAGAGATCTCTGCTAACCATGACCTCACCTGCCTGAGCTCACCTGTGAGTCACAACACACAGATGTCTATAGTCCTTTGGCATGCCAGAGGATGGGTATCCAGGAATAAAGTTTAGCCTCTTTCTCTCCCCACTGTGTGTCTCACCTGCGTTGCACCCAGCACAGCCCACGTTTCAAAGTACTTCTGTCTTTGCAAGGCATTTGCTGTTACAGCCCAGAAACCTGTAGCAAGGCAGAGCTGCAGAACAGCCAGCCCTCAGTCATACAGCAAACATATCTGGGCCCAGCAAAGCTGAAAATCTCCAATTCTGCACCAGAAAAGGAGGCCCTGACCCCACACATGGGGTTATCTGCGAGACTAGCTTCCTTCTGGGCTCTGAGCAAGCTCTGCCCTCCCTCCACAACCGTCTTGATAACTGCAAAGAGGAAACAGCACAGCTATGTGCAAAGGCAATGTCTTCCTTCCTTGTCCCTCTGGATTTTGCTGTCCCTCAGATGTGTGCACAAGAGTCTCATTAGTCAGCCTAATCAGCATTAATAAGTACTCTTAGCAGGTGTAGGCTTGACTTGCAGAAAGGCTGAGGAAAGTGGAATTGCCTGTGTTAGGGCTATCAGCACAGGTCACCTGCATTAGCATTGAAGAAACACTGGCCTGTCACCCTGCCTGTTCTGTACCTGTTGGCTGCCTCCTGCCAGGTGTAAGGGCAGCAGTGGCTCTGGGCAAGGATTTGGGAGGAGAAGGCAGGTCTGATCCGCACAGTTGCTCTGGGGCAGGGGAAGATGAGGAAGACATTGCAGAGCAACCAGAGCCCCTGACAAAGTAGTAATGGAGGAAGGAAAGGAGAGGGACCCAATGGGTTAAACAACAAGTGCAGCTCCATGGAGGGGAGGGCTGGCGAGAACAAGGATGAGGAAGCTAATACAGGGGGAAGCAGCCAGGGAACACAGGGACCTGATATCCAGCAAAGGATGACACAGGAAAACAAGTGAGGGCTTGGCTTGCTTTTCCCCTTGTGGGCATCATTAGTCCCAAAACAGGAGCTCTGGGGAGGATTCCAGTGCTTGGATCAGAGCTGGAAGACTCCCATTTTAGGAAGAAAAAGACTAAAAGCAGAGCACTTTATCCCCTTCCCATGGTGAGGCCCAGGAAAGGGACAAGAGTGATTTCCCCACAGCTGTCTGAGCTTTTGTGGTCTTGGGGTAGAAGACAGGAAAGTCTCCTGTATGCTGGGAAAGAGGAAGAGGGCCTTTGTCCAACCACCCTTGGGAAGAGGGTGCAGGGGGTACAGGAGGGGATCTGGTGCAGTGTGTGTGCTCATGGGCTAGTAGCAGTATCCATTGTGTATGTTGGCTATGTGATAAGCAGGATTGCCATCAGAAGTGCTGGGTGATGCTTATGTTAGATGGTGCCACCTGAAATGTCACATCATAGCACATGTCCCACGCTCTGCAGGGCATCCCAAGCAGATGCAGACTGGGAGATTGCAGCATGTCCCCAAGCACAAGAAATGATTGATTACTTCACTGCAGTATTTCAGTGCTTTGTGGTGGGTACTGTTCAGCTATTTGGACCTAACAGGGATGCAGGGGGGGGAATACCCATTGCAATACTCACCTACTTCCCATCTCTCTGATCCCTTCTTTCCAACATGCAATTCCTTTTCTTCATGTCCCCAGTCTGCTCTATCCCTATTCCTTTTGCTGCAAGAACCCGTCCCTGTATGTTCCCAGGTCTCCAGGCCTTATCTGAAGAGAAGTCCCAAGTCCTACCATCCTGGGTTTTTTGCCATCACAGGGTGTGTAGCCACAAGCCAGCTGCTCTTTGAGACATGCAGGCTGATGTTTTCCTCTCCTGATTGCTGGCTGTCCATTTAATCATCTACACAGCAGTGTAGATACCAAGCTGAGAAGAGGACATTGGACCAGCAGAGTCCTTTACCTCCTGTATACCCAGCAGATACTGCAAAAAGCACCAAAATTTCCCTGGCAGGGATGTGAGATTCTCTAAGTGTTTTTATAATCTGCCAATGCTGGCAGTATATCAAGGTCTTAGTTCATGAAACTATCCCTCTTCAGGATGCTTGACTGCAGCATCAGAGATCAGATTAATTTAGGTATGGATTTGAGTTCTAACACAAGTGATTTTGCTTTTTCCTCATGGCTGGGTGTAGAGCTAAAAGCCCAACTCAGAACTGACATTCTCCTTTCCAGCTACCCATGCAATAAGAAAGAGCCTGGCAGATGAAATAAAGCTGAGTTTACACATATGAGAGAGTCCTTGTTCACCTCATGGCAATCTCAGTGAAAGCTCACAGAGAGGAGCTTCTGCCATCCCAATGAGAATACCAGACCACAGAAAAGCAAAGGTAAAAATTTATTATAGATGTTCACTTTAAGCTCTATTAATAGCAGGAAATTAAACTGGCAGCCCTTGCTGGTCTACTTCCTTCATTGACTTGATAATAATATAAGGTCATCTTGGCAACAGCCCACCAAAAAAGTGAAACATGCTTAGGACCACAAGGAGAGATGAAACAAAGGGATAACGTGGACAAGCATGTCCCCCATCACTCTTGATCTTATGCCATTTTGACATAGTTTGAGCTGGACAAAGAAATCTCTTTACTTGCCTCCTTCCAGCCCTATCACCCACTCTGTCCAGTTCTCTCAGGTAATGTATCTGACTTGCAGCTGCTGTAAAAGGGGTGAATGGGACATGAAGAGCTGATTTTCCTCGAGTGCTCTGCTCCTGACTACAAGACATGATTGAATAGGTGTGGTACAGTATGTAGGCCCCCTGTAAGGGGAGAAAGGGGTCACTTCAGGAGTGCTTTCTGAAGATCTGACTTGAAGCTGCTTATTGAAAGATAAATGTGGGTAGAGGTCAGAATGGGCTGCAGTGCCATGCCTCAGCAAGCAAATGTTTGGTTCTCATACGAGTCATGGAGGGAAGTATATCTGAGCACCAGCTGACTCTCAGACAGCCACGTAGAGATGAACAATGCTCCATGAATGTGTAGATCTGCCAGAATAGGTTTTTTATTTTGTCAAAATATCAATCAAGAGCTCTGATCCAAACATATCTCCTTCTCCAATCATGTCACCTTTGCTCTTCTCAGTAGGAACAGCCAAAAAGCAAGCACTAGTCTGAGCTCCAGCCCCAGAAGAGGTATTCCGGGGAGTGCCCTGAAGGTTTTGCCCCTTTCCCTTGCAGAATACCCTTTGGCTTCTCTTTTGTCCCTCAGTAGACCCTAACAGAACATTCCTGACATGACCTTAAAGCAACGAAACAAAATTCCCTCTACATGGTTCAAGCACCCAGGAGCAAAATAATAGCCAAGGTTTTACTGAGAGCAGCTTTACTTCCATCTCCTCCAAAAGAGGCCTCTAAAACAGGCCTAGAAGTGCTTGTCTGTCTCTACAGCAGAGAAAAGTGAAGATTGCTGCAGGTCAGTTAAAGAGATTTCCCCAAGAGACTTGCCATGGGGAAGTCCATATCAGAGTAGGGCACAGCATGAAAGCCTTGGGCCAGAGCCCAGCCATTGGTTCATCCTTCTTTGGTCTCACAGGAAGCACCTCTCCAGCCAGAGAAGGACCCCTATAAATTCACTCATGAAGCTCATTAGACAGGAACCTAGACCAAAGCCTAGTATCCAACCCCTTGACATTTTGGATAGCTCAGAGACTGCCCCAATCCTGGCTTCCCAGGGCAGGCCTCTCTTGATTGATATTATTTGGAGTTGGAAATGCCATCCTGCCAGCATTGCTTGGAAAACACGGCAGTGCTCAAGACGCCGGTTCAGACAGACTTCTCTGCACAGCTGCCCATTTGCAGTGCAAGTGGTGGGAATCTGTTGATAGGTTCTTGACAGAAGTTATGGCTTGTTTATGTGGTAGCTTAACTTTGTGCCTCCTACCCAACCCGGAAACCCTTCCTCTTCTAACCTCTTGGCCTGTTACTATATACAGACTAGTCTACATGATAATTTTGGTAACCATGCTTCATCTTATGACAAACACTGCATAAAGCAAACAGATTTGTATTGTTAAAATTAAAGCAAACTATTGGATGGTTTAGCTATACAATCCTAACAGTTCTGCCACTGCTAGTGCTTCACCTGGGCTGCAGAGGTTTAGCAAGCTGCTGTAGGGTATATTAACCCATGCAATATCAAACCAGGCACAACGACCCCACTGCCTCCCAAGGCTGGAAGGGCTTGGAAGCAGGCAGGACTTCTTTCTAAGGTTACTGCATGCTTGGCAGAGTTGAGGAAGCCTCACCTAGTCATCCCAGCATCAACCCATTTAAACTGGAGCCCCTTTTTCAGAAAGGCCTGCAGTTTTCCTCAAATGTCTCTTTGAGGTTTAGAGAAGATAAAGCACCTTCTTTGTCTTTGCAGTATTACATTCCAAGCCACGGATATTTGCTCTGTCTTTGTCTAACAGATTACTACACACCCCAATGCCAGATTTTTTTTTCTCCCAGCAAAGGTATTTGAAAACAACACTCCATTCCTGCACTTCGAAAAAATTGAATTGCTCTGTCTCGTCCTATGAAGCATGTTTCCAGGGTCAGACTTTCTGGTGGTTATTCACTGAGCTTCTTCATATGTTTCAGCTGCCTTTTTCAGGTAGGGGCATCACAGAAAAATGGGGAAGAGGGACAGAGGGGTCCTAGTGCATCAATTGATTTAAAGTAGGTTAAACCCCTTCTTTACACTAGGGCAGATGGGGGGTGATACAAATGGACTGAAGAACACAGCTGATGCTAAAGGGCCATAGGAGCATGGTGCTTCTGCACTCACCACCCAGAGCTCCAGCTCTGCCAGTACCAATGGGTATCCTTAACATTTTTTGCTTCCTTTCAGCCCCTACACTATCTGGCCAGACCTGCTTTGCAAAGCCCAGGTACTCTGCGTTTGGCAGCCATGTGTGTAGCTCTTCCAAGCCCATGAGGATTGGAGGAGGGGGTGGTGTTCTCTGCACATTGTCTGTACAGCTGCCATGTTTAATACCAGCAGCAGCAGCTGCCAGTACACGGGATGCGGATGTGCTATTTGCAACTTAACAGTCACGATCAATAGAGCAGCTGTTTGTCCTGCAAGCTCCTGGGAGGAAAGAAAAATCAATTGCTTCTGCCAAGAGTATCCTGAAGGGTCATTTTTCAGCAATGATGAACAAGGGAGCAAGAGAGTCCAAAGGGAGAGCCGCACAGAACAGCGTAGGACACCTGCATAGAGGCATAGGCGTGCAGAACCACACGGAACAAGTATGGGTGGCAATGCAGACTGTGCGTTTGCAGTTATAACTGTGTGATGGAAAAACAGGGCAAGGAGCCTGGCAGAGACAGCTGCAGGCAGGGAAGTCCCCTCATCTGTGGCAGGCAGCAGGAGCCTGTGGGCTGTTTAATACACCAGCAAATTCCTGCTATGTGATGCAAAACAGAGATCAAATCCCAATCCGGCACACATTAGCAGCCAGGGAGGATTTCAGTGGAGGCTTTTGGGTCTGTTCTGGGCTATTCCTGGAAGTCCTTCTCAATTGCAGCTCCAGCAGTGTGATGCAGTTGGTGACTTTGCAAGAAAAAGCACACTTGATCCCCTGCCCTGGGGCCTGAGCGAGCTGAGCACCCAGCTGAATGCCCAAGGTCACGAACACCCTAAGAAGCAGCGAAATCAAATGCACCATAAATCCAAAAGGGAAGAGTCTGTGCAATGATGTGATCATGCATGTGTGTGCGTGACAAGAGAAACACACACTTCATTGTGGCTGGGGAGAGGACTTGCAGACTCCTACCACAAGGGTACAAACCCTGAAGAGACAGGAAGATGAGAGGAGAGGCCACAGGTACAGCAGTGAGGTGTGGGGTGAAAGCAAGAGGAAAACTGAGGCACAATCTCTGCATGCGGTCTCTAGTGAAAGATGTCAGGAGCTTATCTACACCACATCCAAGGGTCACCTTAAGGTGTCTGTGGAGTTTCCCCTTCCCATGAGCTGTGTTTGTGGTGGGAAAGCAGCCAGCAGCATGGGCACCACCAGGCAACATGAGCAGATCAAAACCACACAAGACAACTTTGGAGGGGGGGAGGGGTTTACCTTTTTACTGCCAGCTCAAAGGGGAAGGAGATGCCTTCATTCTCTCACCAGTCCCCTCGAGGACAAAATTTCATTCCCATACATGGCAAGATGCAAATTTTTTTCCCCCACCATCAGCAAAAATCTTTCACAGATTAAATATGTTTTAATGGCTCTCCAGGGGGCCCTCTTTGCCCAGCTAGCAGTGCATAAAATCACAGGAAACAGCCTGACTGAGGTCTTTCCAGGAACTGGAGAAAAGATAAAGCTGCTGGGATGTGGGCATAAATATCCTACCGGCTCTTTTTAGACTTGGGCCTCATCCTAGGAAGTGGCTCATCCCTTTTGCCTGCAGCAGGAACAGAGGATGCTCAGCACCAGGCAGGACTGGCGTTACACCTGTTCTGGGCACTACACCAGAAGAGGCCTCCCATTTGTCCTGGGCCCCTCCATCTTTCCAGGCTTTCACAGCTCTTCCCAGCTGGAACATATGTGACATATATTAATTATAATTAACATATAAGGTTAATTTTTCCTGAGCCATTCATCAACTGTGATCCCTCTCTCCAAAGACCGATTCTGCCAGCAGAAGTGCTGGAGCAAGGAATTGCTCAGTTGCTATTTTCCAGCTCATCCCTGCAAGCCAAAGTGAGACTGTCACTTGTGCCACCAGAACATATCCTCTCTGTGCCCTAACAGTAGTCCTGTTGGGCTGTGCCTGGTCCCAGAGCAGTCAGCGCTGAATGTGAAATAGGATTTTTGACCCAGGTTTCACATTTTAAAAACCTATATGTCTGTGTGGGGAAGGGCACAGGGCCATGGCAGGCACATGGTGAGATGAAGGGCCCAAGCTGGGTAGGCGGGTCATGGCTAAGTGCGTGCTCAATTTTATTTTTGAACTTCACTTCCAGTCCTCCTAGTCTGTCCAATTCCTCACAAGCTTTGCTCTGCCTTTACACTTGTGTTACAATCATTCTCCCCTCTCCTCTCATCCACCCTTACTCACACCAGTGCACTCAGTGTCAGTGAACTCGAATCCAGCACTTCCTGCACAGAGGTGTGATCCTAAGCTGGGCTGCTCCAGCAAACCTAAGGCTGCTCTGCACTGACAAGTTCGATGTCGGCTGTACAGAGCAACAGGCTGGAAATCCCCAGCCTTGGCCTCCTTCCCACAGCAGCATCTGGCATGCCAGCAGCCGCAGGGGGACCATCACAGGAGTTGTCCCCTAGTGTCCCCCTCTCAGGCTTTCTGGAGCAGCTCAGAGCAGCCCCACAACGATTTTGCTGTTTAAGTAACTTTCCCAAGGCCATCTAGTACTCACTGCTCAGTCCAGGTGGCTGGTCTCCTTGAGTTGCAGGAATTTTTTCATTTTCCCGCATCCCTTCCCATGGGAACAGGATGCCCAGATAATGAGACGCTGCATGGTATTCTTTGCTCACATGAGCAATACTGGTTATATATACTGTTTACAAACACATACAGCAGGTTTAAGTTGTTGGGTTGGTTGTTTTTGTTGTTGTTTTTTTTTTTCTATTAAACACTTGCAGATAGCAAAATGCCAAACTTCTTGAAAACCAGTAGTAAATCAGCAGATTTAAACCAGGTCAAGAAATCATATTTTTTTTTTCCTTGGAAACTAGTTTTTAGTTTTGTAAACCGGCATAGGGTGGGATGAGGAGGTTTGCTGAATTTCCCCAAGAGACTTCACTGACCCACCATTACCTCTGCACTGCACTGATGCAAAGCAGGGAGGATCTGTTTGCACCAGCCTTTTCCACAGTTTTTTCGGATACTCTACAGCAGAATGATTTCAGCAAATAGCAAAGTCCATGGCAGTGGTTTAAGAGGTCTGACAGCGCCAGCCAAGCAGTGACCAAACCAACCACTGCCCTCTGCTGAACGCAGCCCGAAATCCCCACGGAGCTCCCAAGGGTCCAGAAAAACTGTGGTTGAAATCCTATTTTGCTGGGAGGATGGAAAAACTCAAACTCCCTATCTTAGAACATGAATCTTTCCTTCAGGTCAGCTGCCAAAGTCCTGCATTTTGTGGTTTCCATGTTGCGTCCCTGCAACAACGTTGCATCTCTACAGTACATTTCAGTGTGCATTGCTACACAAGGCTGCTATTTTGTGCTAATCCTCAAGCACTCTTTGTGTTTACATCTGGCTAGTCTACCAGCCACCTTGGTTAAGGATTTGGTCAAATGTATAATAAAGAGAGAACAGTTTCTGATGAGAATTATCACAGGAGTACATCCAAATAGGCAAAAACATGGAGAATGTATTACATTTGAAGGGAATCACCCACAGAAATTGATTTCTAAGGACTTCGTGGAGTCCCCATCACAACAAAACAAGCCTGGGTGCCCTCCTCAGAGGCACACCAATGTGCAGTCATGGGCAGGAGGTGAAGTCTCTAGCCCCTGTTTGGGTGAAGGCCAGACTGGGTAATTACACACCTCCTTCAACTTCGGAATATTAATTGCTCTCTTGACCAACGCAGTTTGTGCTCAGTTCCCCTCACAGGGAGAGCCCAAGGAGCCCTCAGGGCTACCTCATGCACATCTTGGTGTGCTGGACTCCACAGAAATCCCTGGTGGCGTCTCCTGGCCCTGAACTCCAGGCCACTGCTAGCAACAGACAGTGTAGCTTATGCATGGCCCAGGACAATAAGGATTTCTTGTCCCCCTCAGAGCTTGTTGTACACCTATCCCCAAATCTCTGACAGCCAGGCACCAGTGCCCCCAGGGCAGCCCCTGCTTCAGGCCCTCTGGCCCTGGAGCTTCACCCACACAAGATGGCTGGCAATGGTCGCCGGCGCTGCTTTTAGCTGAAGACGAGCAAAAAACTGTCTCAGAGCTCACGACATAGAATCTTTAGGGCAGCACCTGGGGAGGGAATTGATGTTCGCCCTTGTCTGGGAGGAGGGTGGCGGCAAAGAGCTGCATGTCCTCCCCTGGGGCTCCTCAGCACCCCTGTCAGAGCCCCAAACACGGGCTGGACCGTTCTCCCTCCTCATTCTCCTCAGCCCTTGCCCGAGCTGCGAGCTCAGATCTGATTTCTGGCTCCATCGCCCGGCCTTACTGGGCCGAAGGGGTAACCCGGACGGCTGCCCTGTACCCGGCGGCCGCGGGGCAGGCTGAGGGGAGAAGAGAGAGGGGAGAAGGGGCAGGGGAGAGGCGCTGCCGCCGGCCACTGCCGTCCCGCGGGCCGCCGCTAGATGGCGCTCCGGGAAAGGCCGAGGGCCCCGCCGGCTGGGGCGTGGGGCCGGGGGCTGCAGTGGCAGCGCAGCTCAGCGTCCCCTCAGTGACAGGACCCCCAGCCCCTCGGTGGCTGGGCTCAGGCTTCCGCCCCTCAGAGGCAGGACCCGCGCTCTCTCCCTTGGTGGTGGGGCTCCGACCTCGTTCCCTGAGAGGCAGGACCCCTGCTCCGTACCCTCCATGACAGGGCCCAGCGTGCTGCAGCTTTTTGGACAATGCTCCAGCTGCCTGCGGCCGGGAGCGGGGCCCAGGCAAGGGATTGACTGCCGTGGGCAAGGGAAAGACTGGTGGGACCTTGGCCGTAGTAAGGGACCCGGACTCAGCAATGGAGAGAGCCCAAAGATTGCTCCAGGCACCCCCTGCTTCCCTCAGTCTGTGAGATGAGGAAAGGGGACATGTCCTCTCTTTTGCCCACCCCAGCATATAACGTAGCTGAGGTTTGGCCCCATCCGCTCAGCTGCTCTGGGCACTGAAGTGCCCAAATGCTCCCAAAGCCAGCGGCAGCCAGGCATGGGACAAGGTTGTGGCTGGAAAGTATCTTTGGATGGCAGGGGCAGCTCCTCTAGCTAAGCACCTGGAAGGGATGCCAGCTTGCTACAGACCCTGCTGGTCTTTGGGTGGTGCTGGCATCTTCACAAGAAGGGTTCCCCTGTTCTTGACTTGGCAAACTGTTGCATAAATGACCCTGGGATAGCCTTTCCCACTACAAGTCCCTCCTCTGTACTTACTGTAGCCCTGTTTCAGTCTAAATGACCCCTTTCATCCAGTGGATAAATGGGGGGGGGTGGTGTCACTGTCTGCGTCTTGACTTGTTTGCCAGGCTGTATTCAGGGTCCTAGACACACCTGGCTGGAGCTGTTGTAATGGTCTTCAACTCATCCACCGCAGGGACAACTGGTCCAAGACCAGGCCTCCAAATGAATTGCAGTCAGTACCTGGCCTGGGTGCACTGCTGGATCCAGGATTTGGAAATGCTCTGGGTCAGCCGTATCACAGACAGCATGTATGGGAATGCTTCATCTCCAGTATAAACCTGCACAGTTACACACTTCACAAGACTGTAACAGTTTCCTGTCTGAAACTGCATTTTATCTGTCATTTTCTCAGATGGCTAGTAAATCAGAGGGGGGAAAAAAGGCTACGACTTACCCCTTCCATTCTCAAACACAAAGTGCTCCTGGTTAGGCAATGCCTGCAAAAGGAATTTCCTTTGGGTTACCAAGTCACTACGGAAGGAAAAGTTCCTGGTGGAAATAAGTCACTACACATCAATCCTATGAACCACCCACTTTGGAGTGCAGCGCTCCAGACCAGACCACCATGGTCACCTTATACAACTTACCCAAGCATTAGCTGCATGTCTGAAAGAGCCTCCAGGAACCCCTGTTCAGAGTCTTGCTCGACCACTGCCCTCCATGTGCATCCCAAGCAATTCGCAGTCAAGGAGAGACTTGATATACAAAGGACTGTGCCATTGCAAAAAGGCAGGAGACAGCAAGTGTGTTGCCAAGGTCATGGGTCCATATCAAATGATGTCACCCACCCTCTGCATTACAGAGAAGGAAGGACCCAGCCCAGTTCCTCTCTGACATTAGGTCTGACTCTGGGATAAATTTGGGGTATGTGGATGAGTCGTGCACTGGAAACATTTCTTTCTTCTTCTAAAAGCACAAGCGGAGTGCTTGCCCCTGCCCCAAGTTGATTTTTACTTAGGCCAGTCCAGTGCTAACTGGGAATGGAGAGAAAAAAGCTCCCAGAACAAGTCAAACCCAAAGCCAAGTTCTGCATCAAGGAGGAACAGTTTCTTTCCTTCTGGCAGAAACCCTGAAACATGGGAATAATTCAACACAGTCAAAATGGCATGTAACAAACTACAAACAGCAATGATCATCTCCTTCCAATGACTTTCTGAGGATATCAACAAATCCCACACCCTCATCCAGGCACTTTTCACCTCTGCCTACAGGATGGCACCTCTCCTGTGCAGTGCCTTCCTCAACTTTACCTGTTGCACACTGAAACAGTTTTGATGCCTTTCTTTGGAAAGTTTTCCTAAAATGTCTCTGAAGCTTAGCAATATTATTCTCCTTCCCAAGCTGAAGATGGCCATGTCCAATTTATTCCCATTTGATTCTCCATGAGTTCCATGAGTACTATCTTTTAAAATAAATACCTCTTTTGCCCCAACATATTTAACATAAATACTTCTTTTGCCTCCAAGCTTCTTTTGCTTTGCTTACAAAGAGCATCTTTCAGACCTTGGTTGACTAAGTGATCCATATGCTTTTCTCACAAAATATATCCCCCGTTTCCCTGATTATCTGAAGGATAGTCTGAACTCCCTGAGACTCTGTGCAGCGTGCTAGGGACCGGCTTGTAACCCCCAATGCCTAATTCCTCCTTGGTTTTACTTGGGCACAGAAACTTTAATGGCTCAAAATGCAGCAAGGGAGCAAATATTTCTATTATCTCACTTCTATCCCTGATTGCACATACCTCTCTCCATGACACATAGCCTGCTGCAAGGCCATGAGGCATCCATATGCTGGGAACATTTTTTGACGTTCCTTTCCTAATCCATTTGAACCCTAACAATTTGACAGGTCAGGCAGACCTAACAGGTTTTGCTACCAGCTGGTGAAGCAAAACAGAATAGCTCATCCCCCTTTAAGTAGGACCCAAAGGACTAGGAGCCCATCGCAGCCTCCAGCCCTGTGAAATGCACAATTTGGCGGGCCGCTCGGGGAGACAATCACAAGTAATCCTGGAGTCTTCCCTCTAATTCACATTCACAGGGACAGGGCATGTAAACTGCCTGTGACTCATCTCATTCTTGGGCAAACTGCCACAAAGGAAGAACATTCAAAATGGCCCACGATGACTCTCCACTGCTTCGCTTCAAATAAAACAGAAGGAGCGGCAGCTGCAGAGCCTGTTTCAGAACACAGGGCCACAATGAAACGGTGACACAGCATTTTGCACGAGCCCAAAACAGAACAAGGCTCTGACATAAGCAGCCTCTTTTACAACCCAACGTACAGAGGCAGGGAGCTCACCTGGCTGGGGATTTGATCTGTTTCTGAGTGACAAGTCAATGCAGAAAAATGTGGTGATGCATCAGTCAGAAACAGTTGTGCGCAGCAGCCAGGCAACTCCAGAATCTGCCCTCTTTCCCCTTTTCCCTTTTAGCAAAGCAATGTTGTATTCCAAGGGTTGCTGCTATTTCAGAAGCAGGTGAGTCCCCAGCCTTGCAGATGAAAAGTAGAGTCCATTGAGGAAGCGCAGTGATTGGCTACATCTGGCTAAATATCCATATGGGGAAATGAAACTACCTTGGCACTGTTGTCCACTGGGGCCCTGGGGCCCTTTGTACCCTCTACCCTAAAACATTACCCTACCCATACAGATCTTACAGTTTTCTCAGTCTACTGACACATTCTTGCTTAGACCACATTAAACCTCTGTGTTGACACTGTGAGAATTAAAGTAACTTTAATTCTACATAGCTTCATTCACTTTGACCTGGTTTAATGAGCACATTTTAAATTCACTCCTTTGGGTAGTCCAGTTTAACTTGCAAAGACGCCTCTGCAGAGATGAGCTCCCCTTTAACTGCTCCATGCTACTTCTTTGTTACATATCACAGGCTTCTCTGCACTTTAGTTTAGGCTAGTTTTGGAGGTGGAAACTCTGAAAACCCCAGCAGGAAAGATTAACCTGGTTAGTATTTGTAGGGTACTATCTACATCCTAGCTGGAGATGATTTCAACATAAGTGTTGACTGTATCTACTCTCCCTTGCATTTGCTAACACAGGATCTACCTAATCCTCTTCCCAGTCATGCCCACGTCGTGAGCTGAGCCTAGCCCTTTAAATCTGAGTTGATACCAAAGCCATACCATGGGAGGGCAGAGAGACATGCAGAGCAGGGCAAACACAGCTACACTTATCCAGGGAGAGGAGCTGGCACAAGCTGGCAGGAGTAGAAATAAGGGCGCAAGGGTGTTAGGTAGGCAGGGTGTCCCCCTGAGGCTATGGGGTTTTTGGCAAGTCTCAGGCCATGGTGGTTGAATACTAACAGCTCAGACAGCAATAGCGTAGGACTTCCTAGCTCAGACTTCATTCAAAACTCTTAGCCCATCATTCGTACACACAGAACTGGGGTGGTAGTGCGTCCTCCTTTGCTCCCAGAGGAGGCAACACGCAAGTCAACCTCACCAGCAAAGGATGACCCCAGCCAAAGACAAGGAAGAGGAAAAGGCACTAGTGGCTTTTGTGAAGAGGCCCAGCTGCATCCTAAATAATCTTGTTTGCTGACAGTACAGGAGGCAGCAAAGCTTGGCTGTGTTGCATGTAGATCACTACCGAAACAGAGAACATGGTGGATGTCTTCAGGAGGACTATCAAGCATGTGAAGGGAAGCTCACAGTAAAATGAAAGGAGCTACTGCGCTTTTTAAAGTGCAAATTATGCCTCTGCTTGTACATATAGATCAGATTTCCCATGGATTGGAAACTTTGCATTCTCAGGAACATCCAAGCTAATCTGTATCTCCATAAAAGCCAAGTCTTTATTAAACCAAGCAAGTGCTTCATCATTTGAAGGAAGCCTTTCTGCACTCAAGACACTAACTTCTCCGAAATCCCCCCAGCTGGGGCAATTTGCTTGGAGAGTTCACCCTTCTGCTGCAGTACAGGCAGCCACTGTGTTCCAGCTGACACTCTGGTTCTGGGAGAAGGTTTATTTCTGCCCGAGGTTATAAGCCACAAGCGTTTCTTTATATTTTCTCCTCATCCCACCGGGGCGGGGTGAGGAGTGAGCAAGCGGCTTCATGGAGCTGCTTTGTTGCCAGCTGGGCTTAAACCACGACAAACCAATAAGTGAAATTAGCAGTGGCTTCATCTCAGTTAACCTCAAATTTCCTATGTCTACACAGACGCACCTTGAAGCAATTGAACTTAAGCTTTCCCTTGGCACTGGATCAAGCACAATGAATTTGCATTTGATTTTTAGCTCATACTGCACATAAAGTTTATCCAGACAACAGGCATATATGAGCATTTATGATCAGCTTCCCTTCCTTCTTCCTATTTCCACAGCAAATTGCTGAGGAGTGTTTCTGACAGCCTTTTAAAGTATAAATGGTCAAAATATATAGGTACAGTATTTATAGAGTACTAAGGCTATAGGAATAAAAATAAGAGTCTGCTACTTTGCTGCAAAGCTCAGATTCAGTCTACGTTAAATTACGCTGTTTCCAAGCCCCTCCACGCACAGCACAAGACCTTATCTGTGCATAGAGATTGTATTCACGTGACACACGGTCACTATAGGTGAAGAGTTACAATACTTGCAAATTGTCCCTTTCACCCTCCCCATTGCCAGCATTTTGAGGCACAGAGGTCACTGAGGCTGCGTTCCTGGATCTAGCTTCAGCCACCAAGTCCCATTGCCTCCCCACTGAGAGAAACAGGTAGATGGAAAAATCAGTCATGCTCTGGAGAACCTGGGAGTTTGGCTCATTGCAACCAGGTACAGGGCAGGAGCTGGCAATGCAGATTTATACCAGCTTTGCTCCTGGGATTGTCCCATGTTGCACCATGATGTTGAGCAGAGCTTGATGAGATCTCAAACACTGAAGTTTTCAAAGACCTTGAGTTTTATGCAGATCAACACAAGCCATTTTAAGGTCATTTTTGGTGCTCGAGAGTGAGTTGGGCTCTATGGGGAGCATAGCCATTGTATTAGCAGATGCAAACCCCACTCTAAGTTGCATCGTTTGACCCAACAGCAGGCCCACAGAGACAGCTAAGACTAGCCAAAGCACAGAATAACTCTTGCTCTATGCTGCAAAGAACGGAGGTCTTCTGAAGGTCACTAGATCACTAGAATTTGCTCTGTAGACCTTGCCCTCATTAAGCAAAAAGAGATCTCCTCTAAGTGCCTGTTTCCAGTACTGAAGACCACGACTTAAATCTTTGTCATTGTGGTCACTGTAGCTGTGAAGGAGCATCCCTTCTCAGGGTAAATGGAGAATGGAGTGAGAACCCATTCAGTAGGTCATCCATTCTTGCACTTATTACTTGACTATGATGAGGCTTTTTACATTCCACGGGCCATGAACCATCCTGTTACCACGTGCCATAAAGCAGCGTGATCCAGCAATGCAAACACTGGCCTGATGGTGTTTCTGGCGTTGGATGCATTGGAGAGGGCAGATCATGCAAAGAAATTAATTCATGGTGTAATGGGTTTGTGTGGCGCGGTTTTCCTTGGTGGCAGGGGAGGGGGGCTGCAGAGGCGGCCCCTTTAAGAAGTTGCTGGAAGAATTCGCCGCCTAGAAAATGTCGGATAAAGATAAAGAATTCGCCGCCCCAAAATGTTGGATGCGTGCGCCAAAACGTCGGACCCGCCTCTAGG
>VYZV01008305.1:32480-47838 GCA_013401275.1 Pandion haliaetus | reverse complement strand
GTTGGCTGAATGTGAGCCAGCAGTGTGCCCGGGTGGCCAAGAAGGCCAATAGCATCCTGGTCTGTATCAGAAACAGTGTGGCCAGCAGGAGCAGGGAAGTGATCGTCCCCCTGTACTCAGCACTGGTGAGGACGCACCTTGAGTCCTGTGTTCGGTTTTGGGCCTCTCACTCCAGGAAAGACATTGAGGTGCTGGAGCGTGTCCAGAGAAGGGCAACGAAGCTGGTGAGGGGCCTGGAGCACAAGACTTGTGAGGAGCGGCTGAGGGAACTGGGGTTGTTTAGGCTGGAGAACAGGAGGCTGAGGGGAGACCTTATCGCTCTCTACAACTACCTGAAAGGAGGTTGTAGTGAGGTGGGTGCTGGTGTCTTCTGTCAGGTGGCTGGTGATACGATGGGAGGAAATGCGTCAGGGGAGGTTTAAATTGGATATTAGGAAAAATTTCTTTACTGAAAGGGTTGACAGACATTGGAACAGGCTGCCTGGGGAAGTGGTTGAGTCACCAACCCAGGAGGTATTCAAAAGCATGTAGACAAGGCACCTCGTGACATGGTTTAGTGGGCATGGTTGATGGTTTGACTTGATGATTTTAAAGGTCTTTTCCAATCTAAATGATTCTATGATTCTATAACAAGGCACATGGTCTATGGCCACTTCTTGCTCCCATGTGTTGCCCACCAATACTGAGGTGCAGCTGACTTCACCCCAAACTCCTCCTGTGATCTTGTCCTCCATCCCAAGCCAGATCGCCTCCAAGCCTATGGCCTCCTACCTTCTCCTTCCTGCCCACCTCATACCAAGACCCTAATCCTTAGCCTCTGCTCTCCACCTCCTTTACCCTGGTTTCCCTGATTCCTTGCCTTTCTCAAGAGGAGCCTTCCCTACATCCATTCCATAAACCTCACCAGTCTCCTTTTTCTCTTCCATGCCTTCTACATCTTCCATGGCCCAAAACATGTTTGTTTTAGAGCCATCCCTCCCCAGTGTAGGAAGACATTTGGTTTACTCCTGCTCTTTTATGGGATCAGATGTGACAGCAATGAACACAACAGAGAAGCTCTCACTAGAGGCAATATATGGAGACTGGACTTCAGATCTAATGACTGGGAACCATTTCAAGTGTTAATCATTCTTCTTTGTTGTTCTTTATCCAAATTGAAGCTAAATCTTAATCTCCTTAATCCCACTATTTCCATGTGAAAGGTCTGTGGGCAATGTGGGAGATAAACTCATTTATTTCTCTTAGAAGTTATGTCAAGGAACATGATGGGAAGATCCGCATAGGCAGGAATTTTTAGCTACAGTCCCCCAGGGTGTAAGAGCTGTATTCTTTTTTCAAACCTGATTAATTCTGCATCAGTTGGCCACATTACAGACACCATTTTTCTGAAGTCTACAGTGTATTCCCTGGGCCGCAGCTGCTGCTTCTGCCACTACTTGCTATTTGTGGAGTGATTGCATCTGACAAATAGCAATGGGAGAGTTTTCAGGAATGACTCAGAGGCAAAGGCAATTTCACATCTAATTTTACATCCAAGGACAGCTTTTCACTAGTTACAGAAATATGAACAAATGAGGCTTATTCCCACCACAGCACCCTCTTGGGATCTTGTTGAATGTCACATCCTAAGCATGGTCAGGCCATCACTCTTCAGCTTTTCTCTGCTCCAGGTACAAGGGGAAATGACTACCAAGTCCTCAGCACATTTCTTGGGTTTCTCCTAGGTTGGTGACAGTGTGCTGGGTTTGGATGTACCCTTTTTTCCCCTGGAGGAGCTGCCAGTAATGGGTCTCTCCATCCTGTCCTACCTTTGTGAGTCAACAGGATTTACTCACTGGGTTTTGTCTCCCACCCTGGGTGTCCTGAGACAGTGCACGTAGATGTGCTGGGTTCTTGCTGATTTGCTCATCTAAGGGCCGTTTACACCTGCCATTTTTGCAACCCTTCTGCTGTTTGTCCCTTCTGGTGCTTCTACACCAATCTTTATCCAATCTTCATTCTTGCTAGCCTCAATATTCCCATTATAACTCCCCAACACACACAAAATCCCTTCTCCCACTGACAGCATAACAACATCTTCACAATGGGGAAAGATGTTGCTACACAGGAACCTGCACACACAGACTGCAGCTGAACCAACCTGGTCTGAACCTTGTCCCTTGTCCTTTCAGGCCCACAAAGAGCAAATGTGGTACCAATACACACTTCTGTGTCTCCCACCAACCAACTAAAATATAGGAAAACACAGGGGAATGGCACTGCCTTGGAGCAGTGCTATTCAGCTATCCGGACAGGCGAAGGTTTGCTGACTGCCTGATGGTAGCTTAGAAAGGCAAGTCCATCTATACTCAGCAGCAAAGTACATCCGAGACATTTCAAACACAGTCCCAAGCTCCTGTGGGAAATATTGCAGGATCAGCAAATTCAGGCTATTGCTTTTCAAATCCCTTCGCTAGAAACAGCTGTAAAGTTTTAGCCACCATGGTGTAATCAGCCAAGAAACATACCCTGAGCCATGGTTATGTTCACACTGAGCTGTCCCAAGGGGATCATTTCTCTTTGCTGGTAGTACATTGGTGTGAATTTATCTCAGGAAGGGCTAAGACAACAGTAACCCTCCCTTCCTCCCCTTCAGCACCGTTCAGCAGAGCACAAGTTCTCTCTGTCCCATCCTGGGGAGGTCTGTAACATTCTGTCTCCTCCTGTCAGCCCTGCGGCCACATGCAGCCCTTGCATGGTACTATCTCCTCCACTCCTCAGAAGCCCAACTAGCCTGTGTTCCCTTTGGAAACATGTTTTTGTGTTGCATCACCAGAGATAGATGTTGGCCTCCTGTGTGCCAGCTCAGAGGATACAGCATGTCCACCACTTTCACAGCATATGGAACTGCTGTTGCAAACCGCCAAGGTCAGCATGTGCAGCAGGAACACGGTAAGAGCATCCTTAGGCTGTAGTGAAGAATTAGCCACAGCAAGCACCCAGCCTGGCAATAACGAGTGCTCAAGCTCCATCAGCATAATCAGAATTGAGACTGTTCCCCTTCACATCTAGTCCTTCCCACAATGCTATCCAAAGCCCATTCAGAAAATAAAGCAGCAAGCGGCAGATGTCAGTAGAGTAGCTTGCAAGCTGCAGCGTTGCAGAGCATCTGATACAATCCCAAAGGTGGCATAATCCCCAAACAATTGAAAATGGATCTTGAGTGCTCAGTTTCCAAAGGACCCAGGATATTAATTACTGGTGACAGAACATCAAGCAGGGTGGTATATGGCCACAGTAGTGACTCCCCTGCACCTGCAGGACCCACCTGCTAATGGAGACCAAGAGAGCCCTTGTCCTCCACTGTGGGTAAAGCTGCTAGCTCTTCATATAGAATCACAGACTTGTTTAGGTTGGAAAAGACCTTTAAGATCATCGAGTCCAACTGTTAACCTAGCACTGCTGAGTCTACCGCTAAACCATGTCCCTAAGCACCATGTCTACACATCTTTTAAATACCTCCTGGGATAGTGACTCAACCACCTGCCTCGGCAGCCTGTTGCAATGCCTGACAACACTTTCAGTAAAGAAGTTTTTCCTAATACCCAATCTAAACCTCCCCTGACGCAACTTGAGGCCATTTCCTCTCGTCGTATCACCAGCCACCTGACAGAAGCCCCCAGCACCCCCCTCACTACAACCTCCTTTCAGGTAGTTGTAGAGAGCGATAAGGTCTCCCCTCAGCCTCCTGTTCTCCAGCCTAAACAACCCCAGTTCCCTCAGCCGCTCCTCACAAGACTTGTGCTCCAGGCCCCTCACCAGCTTCGTTGCCCTTCTCTGGACACGCTCCAGCACCTCAATGTCTTTCCTGGAGTGAGAGGCCCAAAACCGAACACAGGACTCAAGGTGCGTCCTCACCAGTGCTGAGTACAGGGAGATGATCACTTCCCTGCTCCTGCTGGCCACACTGTTTCTGATACAGACCAGGATGCCATTGGCCTTCTTGTCCACCTGGGCACACTGCTGGCTCCTATTTAGCTGGCTGTCAAGCAGCACCCCCAGGTCCTTTTCTGCCAGGCAGCTTTCCAGCCACTCCTCCCCAAGCCTGTAGCATTGCATGGGGTTGTTGTGACCCAAGTGCAGGACCCCACATCTGTCTCTGCTTCTGCAAAACAAGGAACATCATTTATACTGCATACCATGGGAACACAGAGACCTGGGCCAGACTGAGCCTGCCATCTCAGAAAATCCTGTGGATAGGAGCTGCTGCTGCTCCCAGGTTTTAGTTTTCAGAATCCAGCTTTGTTCAATGTTGCAACAATATTCCAAAAGTTTTTGGGGTTGGGTTTTTTTTTCCATAAAACAGGTGATATAGAAGAGGATGAAAGGGTAATTTCTTTTTTTTCTAATTGGTGTTCAGTTTTGATGTGCTACCTTTGTGCTATCATTATTTCACAAGGTGGAAACAGTATTCTCAAAACACAGATTCAAAAAATATCTTTCAGAAATACTAAAACTCAGCTTTTCTTTTATCACTAGAAAGTGGGGGAAATCCTCCCAGCTCCAGGAACCCCCGACTTCTCAGTGGAGGCATATTTGCTTCCCAGGAGAACATCCTCCTACCTGTACATCTACTGCCGCGTGATCAGGATGATCTGTGGCTACAGGTAGTGATGCACACAAAGCTGTCATCCAACACAGGGTTGGAAATTCAGGTAGGAAACCTTCAGAGTGACATGACAAGTGCCACCCTTGAAGTTCTGAGCAATGTCCTTTTGACGTACTGCCAGAAGCCAACTCTTGACCAGCTCCTCTATATCACCAACTCCTCTGCACTCCAAATATTCCCTATACTCCTGCTATAATTCCCAAACCTGGAAATTACACATTTGCACATCTCTTCCACTTCTAGAATTTGCCCATTCTGTGGGTATCTTCTCCTCTCAGGAATAGCCTTGAGCATCTTCACAGACAGGTGTGCAGCAGGTCACTTCTACCTCTTTTTCTATGTTCTGACCCAGGCTGAGCCTTTCCTTTGTGGTCTTTTGAAAGTAACATATCTCACAATGCCAAATCACTGCCCTCCAATTTCAGGAGGACTAATAGCAGAGATGATAATTAACATGATGGAGGAGTAACAGTAAGTACCAGTAGATATTAATGCCTATTTATACTGCCAGTTATTAATATTAATAATAGTAATTGTTGTTATTCCTCTGGCAATTAGAAGAGTAATAATGTTATTTCTGTTATTATACGCTGTTGCCATTGACCTATAACCCTGAAGCACCTCAGAGTGCTAGTCATGGGTGAGGACATCCTGTTCTAGGCTTTCTATGAACCAAGCCAACCATGGTGGCCCAGGCTCAAAGCACAAGCCAGGAGGCAGCTTGGGGAGTTGCTGAAATGGAGGTGAAGGAGGTGGGGACATGAGATGTCAGTGTCAGCACCCTGGCATGACTGAATGGGTGCTAGCGTGCGGGTCAGGGAGTCAGGAGATCCAGAGGTGTTCCCCATCTCCACCACAACCTTCCTGCATGACCTCCAAGCAGGCATTTGGAAAGCCACCGGGGACAGGAGGCAGCTGCAGGTTACAATGATTAATTGTGTACGTCTCCATGGCCATTAGGTGCCTGATCTCACATTGCAGCCACCAAGGAGAGCTGTCAGTGGACGCTAATAAGCAATTTAACTGGCTGAATGTATAGTTAACCCACTTGCCTAAACATAAGCACCAGACATTATTTGAGATGCTCGGATGTAGCTCTGACTGAAACCCACTGAATCTCTTGATGGCGCAGCTCCCCGTCAGTTATATGGAGATGTTATGGCTCACTCCTCTACAACTGCACGTTTTGACATGCCATGCTCCATGATAAGAGCAGTCTAGAGCTGACTGACAGTTGCACTTGACTGACAGACATCAATTACATCACTAACAACATAAGAGTTTTGTTTTGGGGTAAAGCCACGATGCTCAGTGCCTGATTTAACTCACAGTGCTGGGCTCCTATATGAATCTCATGTCTGGATACAAGATGTCAAGATGAGCCAAAAACTACATATATATTTTCCACATATTTGCACATTTCAACCCATCCTGGAAGCCTACGACATCTGTGGATGAGAAGACTGTCCAGCTCTATGTGCTGACCACGTCTCTAACAGTAATTCACCACCTACCAGTAAGGAACTTTGCAGAAACCAGTGTTGGTCCTGTAGGACACCCACTGCTCTCAAGGAGTGACACATAAGAAAAGGGACTCCTTGTCCTCCCCCCAGGTATGAAGCAGGCTGCACTAGAGAGAGACCTCCCAGGATCCACTCCAACCTGAATTATCCTGCAATCGCAGGCTCCTGCAACAAGGCATGGATGCCCACAAGTGAACATTCTGCCCACCAGCCTGGCCTCATGTCAGGAAGGACGCTTTAAGGGACAGGGTTTTGTTGATTCCAGAATAACAGCATTGATGCCATTTGTCCTTTGCTCACATCTCCTCTGTGCCAGGTGGCCTAGGGGGCTCTGTCCTGACAGCAAAGCCCAGGCTGGCCTGGGCAGACCTGGCCATGGAAAACCTGCCAAAGCAGGGTGGCTGGGGCACACCACTGCCTCAGTCCAACAGCACAGCAGGGCCAGAGCATTGTCTTTGGCCCCTCTCCAGCAGATGACTGACCTTCCCGCTTCTGAACAGGGCTTTTGCCAACAAAACACATGATCAGTATTTATTTGCAAGCCAGGCAGATAACAGCTGTTAACCCGCTGCTATTATAGTCACCTTTCCTTATGTACTTTGCGAGGATGATGACTTTGAGCCCTGGACTATGGCTACACAACCAGTCTGGCTCCCCACCCCAGGATGCTTTGACTTTTTCTGCATCCAGGTCCTCTGTTCACTGTATCTCATACGACAACCCCTGTCTGCCCACACCACGGACAGACACAACCTTCCACAGGACCATGGGTGTGTGAGAGGTAAGAGATATAAACAACAAAGCTCCTCCCTGTTAACATTGGTGATGCTTCTTAGATGGAGTTCATGATCTCCTCTTGGCCCAGGGCAACGGGAAGGACTCTTTGTTACTCAGTGCCCTGTTTAATCATTTACACCAGGGCAAAGTCAAGGTGGGACAGACACTGTGTTCCCATGACTTCAGTGCTTGGGGAGGTGTCACACTGCGGAGACCCCCCAGCCTGCCCATCCTGCTTCTGCAACCCCATACCAGGCTGACCCAAGGCCTCACCCCCTACTGCGGCAGAGTCCTTCTGGAAGGGTGGGTTATTTGGAGGGTGTTTCAAACTGCTGTTAAGTCCACATTTAGCCACAGATCTCCCAGGTAATGTCATTCCTGTACTTCAGACTATGTGCCTACTTGACCCACACCCAGTTCCTTGCCTTCCCCACCCAAAGAGAAATTAACTCCTTCCCACCTACGGTGAGACTCCCTGTCACACCCAGGTTGCCCCGGCCGTTACCTGGTGACCTGCTAACAAACTCAACCTCCATTCCACAATGCTGACACTCCCTCTGAGCCCTGAAAGGTGCCAGTGGGCATCCTGGTCCCTCCCCTGGGGTCAGGAGCACGTCTCTGCCCACCCAATCCCCAGTGCCATGCATTGCGGGTATTCACATTTCTGGTGGGTGAGCGTCTGGCCTTGTGCTCTTAGGAGAGCTTTGCAGGAGGAGAGGTAGTACCTGGTATAACAAAGAGTTAGCATGGTGTGGAGAGCAAACACCTGATGTGGCAGAGAGCTGATACAACATTAACCCATAAATATTTTGTGCAGAAGCGGGAACCAGCAGCAGGGCTTGATCTAGGGATCTATTTGCAACATGTACCGTTGACACAGTTTAAGAAGTTCTGTGCCTGTCATTCACTGAATCGTCCGCTCACAGCCTCAAGCACTGTAAACACTGTGGGAACAAGAGCATCAGTAAGACATAAACAGGAAGACTAAGAGAAATTTGTGTGCAACTGATGGGAGGGCCTTGTTTCCAAAGTAACTGGGCGGATCTTCAAACCACTGAGAGCAAGATTGGGAAGGACATGAAGAGGTGACCTCATCCTTCCCTCTGCCCCAAGGCAAGATCAAGCACGCCTGAACCAGTCCTGAGAGCTCTCAGTTTAACCTGCCCTTGGAACATCTAGGTCCACAACATTTGCCCCCAGCTCTGCCAAGTCCCTGCCTCGGTTTCCCTACCTGTACAAGGAGGAATGACCAGAACAAGTGGATCTGTTACTGGGTTATTGGAGAGGAAAGAAGGGCAGAGGGGAGCCTTTGGCTGAGGGTTGATGATGTGCAAACATCTGGTGAAAAGCAAGAAATAAGCACGGAGTATTGTGTACATATGGGTGTTCACACCTGCTGATGTGAGCTTGATACAGCTACAAAGTGCTGTCAGTGTCTTACGCAAGATGATCCAGGTGTGCACGCATGTGCATGTTTGGTTCTTCTTGTGCTCCTCCAAGTATAAGATGGGCATTTGGCTTGCAGAGGAGTTCCCAGTGCAGGGACTGTGACCAGATTTCCAAGGGATACCAGGTATCTCCTTTTAACTGTAGTTTGTAGCAAGCTTTGCTTTTTTATTCCATTGGCATGGAAAAGTGTGGGAATGACAGGGCTGGATTTCCTAAAAAAGGGCAACGTTTGGTAGATTGGGCCAGCATCCTACTTCAGTAAGGAGAGCAGCAAGAACATTATTATTTGTGTCCAATGGTGTTTTAAAAAGAGCAGCATTTTTATGGCATTAACTGTGATACCCTCAGACTTTGAACTCTTTTGCTTTAGAAGACAACTGGAGCTGGTGAATGTGGGTCCAGGTCTCTGGTCAAGACGAAATCAACTTTTTGCCTGAATCAATAAATCTCAATCCTGTGCAAAGTCATGCCACCAGTTTGGGCTTGAATATTCATATTGCACCAAGGCAAGCTTCAGACAGGCTCTGTGTGCAGCAGACATCTCAGAGAGCTTCACAGATGTCTACCAGCCCTTCCTGACCATGGCAGAGAGACATTGCAGGATCTGCCCAGGATCTACAGGTTCTCAGTGTGATTCTCCAGCGTACCATATTAAACATTATGGCTTATCCCTGTGCAAGCAAGCATTTACCTTGCTTCCCACACATAACATTTCCTACCTAGCTATGTGAGAGACAGGGAAATGACACTATCTCTCCAGTAGGACCTGTCAGCTTGAGCCAATGCCTCAATGACTATGTTAGATGTAACTAAAATCAAGAAGAGAGCTTCTCTGGAGACAGGAGGTGGTGAAGGCTACAACATAGGCTATGGTTCATAGAGTCCTTTGGGTGCTGGGGCTCATTCAGAGGCACAAGCCTATTTCAGCTGGCTGACATCACTATCCAATGGGCTACACCTCCACTGGAAGACGTGGGGAGCCACAAACAAAGCGGGGCTGAAAACCAGGCTTTTAAGCCCAGATGCTTTCCTGCACTGTAACAAGCATTCAAACATACATCCCAGAAACTTCCAGTGACTCCAATTTGCCAAAGGAGTGGGGAAAAAAAGCAAAGACAAGTAGGATTTTTTTTTTCAAATTTGGACAATAGTTTTGGCACCTGCCAAAGACCAGAGAAAACTTAGCTGAAGTTGGTTCCATGTCTGATAACTTATTATGTTAGTAATGTAGCTCTTAAGTCACTGCTCCAGTCACTACTTAGAACACTAAACCTGTGTCATTAAATCATCTCACAGTCCTCCAAGGAACAGTTAAGACTCAGAATGGCCTCTTGGCATTACTGTGCAATTTATCTCTGTTTAATTCCTGTTACCTGAGAAATATGATGAAAATGTATCTAGGAGACCAGTGACCAGCCATACAGCTTCTATATTTGACAGATGCACAAGCCCAACTTTCCATTGATAGTAATTGCTGAAAACTAGGACCTCATGATTTATCCAAGGTTCTTAAGAGATTGATACCTGCTTTTCTTTCAGCATGGAAATGCAAAGTTTAAATATAAAACCTGCCTTGAAAAGTTCTGTGCAATCCAATCAGCCAGTAAATTTCTTACAGATGATAGCACACTGATCCTGGCATAATCCAATGTTTCATAAATGTCTTAAAAGATTAAGGCAACATTTTCTGCCCAAATGACAGAGGAGATTCACATCTCTGCAGAGTAAACACTGGCAACAGTCTTGCGTAAGAGCCAGCGATATTGCTAAAATTCTCCTCTGTATTTCCTTACAAGGGCAATTACATAATCAGAAGATTTCATCTATCAAAAGCAATCCTTTTCATTAAACAAGATGCTCTGGTGTAAGCGCACAAGGGCACATCAAATGGGAAGAAAGGGAAGGTAGCTGGAGTGCATCACCTGACTGACCTGGAAAGAGCATTTTAACCATTTAATGACTCATCCCTGCTTGTGATTTTCTTTTGTTAATTTTTAACTCCAGTTCCAAGGGTATGTTTGAAGGAGTGCACCAAGACTCTTTGACTCATGAATTGTGCCAAACATGCAAGGCACTGTGCTTACAGAGTCTCACATGCCCCATCCTTCTTTATAAAAGACAAGGATTGTACCTGCAAAGGGGAAGGGGTCAGAACAAGACTCTGGCTGAAAGATCCACAGGTGCAGAACTGCCAGAGAAACCTCACCCAATGCTTGCCAAAACTTGGAAGAACTAAGACACTGTCCTGCTCAGCCAAGCTCCCCTAGGGACTAGTAGTTCTGCTGCTCCCTCTGCCAGAGGGTCCCTTAGTTCCTAGTTTATCCTAAGCCACAATGAGATCTGCAAATTAGGGCAATTACTGCCTGTATCTTAAGGTCACCGCAGACAGAAGCAGGTGTCTGCACATGGGCTTGTCATGTAGATTCTGTAACATCCATGCGGAGACATCACCTAGGATGAGATGTCCTAGTCATGCCCATTTCTCTTCAACTGACTATGAAGGGTGAATCTGCCACACCCCAGCTACTTCTCTGCGTTGGTTCTGTGAACAAATACAGCAATGGGCATGGTTGGCACCACCTCCTGATCAGTAGAGAGCTACAGATAGCAGCTGTCTCAGGAAAAATGACATCAAGAGCCATATACATGTCCCAAAGGACCATGTCCAGTTAAAACCATCAAATATGCTAACTAACCTGTTACAAAAGTTCTCTGCTGTGTTACTAACAAAAGCCTCTGGGAGACGATGGGCACTGACATGGTTTGTTGGCTCACAGGAAAGGCATGGGATCTCTTGCCCTCACTGGGGCTTCTCCTTGACATGGTGGCTCAGATTAGGACAATATATTGTCCTCAAGGGAGATAAGACCAAATTACGCAGGGACCCTGAGGACACCCATCTGGGTTTGGGATGGATCTCACATCTCTGTTCTTCTTACTGCCTGTCACGGTGCATCTGCAAGGGGAAAATAAGGGATGGAAAGGACCGGATTTAATACACACGATCTCTTCTAAGGCAGCTGAGTGAGGGATGTAATTCACTGAAGTGCCTTCCCTCAGCAGGAGAGACCTTCCTGACCGCTGCTAATGAAATAGCAGGAAACAGTATTTTCCTGCTCAGACCTGGCAAGCAAACAGCACAGAGGGGGGATTTTTGGCAGAGTTCCTCTAAGAGAGCAGAAGGCAACATGATAATTGGATAAAGGCAAATGGGAAGCAAAGAGAAGGAGGCCACGACAGCAAGGTCACTAGGGAGGATGTCAAAGTCTGCGAGACAGCTTGGGGCAGAGTTGTGAGCTGGAAAGAGAAGGGAAGGGAAAACAAGGAAGAAGAGATGGAGCAAGGAAGAAATGGGACAGGGAAGGAGGGGCAGGAGGTGGGTATTCCCAGAAATTCCCACCACGTGTAGAACTGGAAGAGTCCTGACATACAACACAGCTGTGACCTACTAATGTGTCTGGGCCTCCTAAAGGGACCATCTCCCCTACAGAGCAAAAATGTGAAACCAGATGGATTTTGTTCAAATCTTTATTTCTGAAAAGTCCCCCCTTATATTCAGGCTGATCCGCTTGTGATCTAAAAGTCCCATGTTATCTTTCACTGCCATTTCTCTGGCCTCAATTCAGGCCCCTTAGGTTTCAAGGCTAAAACAATGCAATGTCCCCCCACTACGACCCATCCAACTTCAATACTTTCCACCAGCAAGTAAATTCCTGTCTCTGAAGCTGCAGCTGGTTCTCATGAGAGGCAAAAGGAGTAGATATAACCAGCACAGAGACAGGTACCAAGGCTGGAGGATACTGCTGTGGTCCTCCATCCTATCACCAGTATGATCCAGGCCACAAAGCCATCCTGCAATGGCACACTTTCGCTGCTATATCAGCTCATCTAATCCAGACTTAGAGTGGGGAACTACAAGCCCAAGAATATACGGGAGAAGACCGAGCAAACTTGAGGACCTAGCAAACCCTTGCAAATCATTCACTGCAATGGACAAGCTGTCCTTGGAGAAGTGGAACAATGAAACATGGTTTTTTTAGAGATCAGAGGGGTTTTTGGAGAGATTTTGGAGATTTTTAGATACTTCTGCTCTGGGGTAATATGTAGTGTACTCATAGCATTGTATTTCCATCAGTGGAGGCACTGAAAGAGAATTTTCCTCTATCCAGCAACCAGTATTTGCAAAAGTGGTAGGACTTTTGATATCTATGATCTTTGGCACTTCACCAGACTTGGCTGAAATGGGTAAAGGATTCAAATGTATGGAAGAGTGAAGGGGAAAAAACACATCAAGAGAAAGCAAGGCAGTATTAGCTTTTTATCTCTAGTATATCAGAAATCAACATCCTTTGCTATTGACTGTGATATTCATTAGCTATTGCAGGATCTGGCCTTGAAAAGCTCTGAAAAGATGGCTGAGTCATTTCAGAGGTTCAAGATGATTTTTGCCACTTCCAGTTAGCATTTTCAGGAAAAGCTGGCCACACACTGAGACGAGAAGAGTAAACACAAGGCGATTGTCTGACTAATTTTTTACATACATCCACGCGGGCGGTTATGCAGTGAATAGACTCATTGAAAGTGTGTTTCAAAGCCAGGCACAAGATTGGTTGCAGAAAACAAAGTTTTTGTTGGAAAGCATTAGCACTGTAACTAAATACCTGTTGTGCACTGCCCATGGGAAATCTGCAGCTTATCTGCCCAGCAGCGAGAAAGCAACCCAACCCCACCAGCAAAACAGAAAACAGCAGCGGGATTAATCAATAGCACTCAAAGAAGAGAAAGTGCAGGAAGAAGCTGTTATATTGTACTCAGAGGACAGACCTGCTCTAGGAAGCCACTTTCCAATACTCTAGGATGAGACAAAAAAAGGCTTTTAAGAACAATTAGTCTTTGCAAATGACCCCCTGCAATCCGAGTATCCATGGGTCCAGGGAAGGTAACACACAGGTTGTGGTGGGAACTGGAGGAACCTCTCCATCCTCAGCAGGGTAAACATGATGCTGGGACAGTAGAAATACCACAGCCTGCACCAGGCAGAAGAAAAAATACAAGGAAATCTGCTGATGTGGCAGCCAAGGGGACTGAAAAGCTGAACTGACTTA
The DNA here is from genome assembly GCA_013401275.1 of Pandion haliaetus. Lineage (NCBI taxonomy): Eukaryota > Metazoa > Chordata > Aves > Accipitriformes > Pandionidae > Pandion > Pandion haliaetus. The sequence goes on along the minus strand of VYZV01008305.1, from coordinate 34,336 downwards.
AAGCAGGTCACTTCCACAGAACTTGCAAACTGCCTTCAAATTATCCAGGCAAATGAGTGTTAGATAAGCAGAGAGTCTTTTGGGGCCTTCAGGGGAATTCAGACAAGAGGGTTATTCAGCAGCTGGGTGATGACTAAAACTTTCGGAGGCAGGTGGGGGATAAATCACTGCTGCAAACCAAAGACTCAGCTGGGGCTCCGGGGTAGGCTGGGAGGCCGTCTGAGGAAACCTGGGTGGCTGAGCTGGGGCAGGGGCAGGGTCTGTCCTGCCCAGCTACCACATCCCCAAGCTCCTTGAGGAAGCTGATTTCAAGAAGGTTTGGGTTTTTTTGTTGGGTTTGTTTTTCAGCCAGGTTTCCTAAGTGGCTAGGAAATCCCCTTATGCAATCACTGTGCATGTCTGTAACTCTCCCCCTGCCCAACAATTTTTACCCCACTAACCCAAGGCTTTCAGAAGTCCAAAGAAAGTTTTTTTCCTACACATGCTGTGAAAATAGGATGGTCAATGAGAGCGAGGTGTTTGGAATCAAAGGGTTGGAGCAAAGCATCATGGGGTCACACAGTCCTTCTGTCCCCTCCATAACACCAGGGGAGAAAACCAGTCTCTGTAGAAAAGCTGGAGGATGCCCACCCTCAAACACGTATCAGACTGTGGAGATGGACAGGAGATGGAGAGCATTCCCATCTGGTGGGGACCATCTCTGCCCACCTGCAGACAGGGCTGGACCTGCTCTGAGACCCTGGTGAACACAATGGGGCTGTGTGCAGAGGAGGGACCTGGAGAGTACCACATCTGTGGTCTGGCACCTCATAGGAGGTGGCTTGGCTGAAGATGAAGAAGGCTGGGAGGTAGGAGTCTGGCTTCTGCCAGTGCACCACTGCAGAGCTGGGCAAGCTGCCCATTCTCTTATGCCTCCAGTTCTGGCAAAAACTATGATACAGATCTGTCTCCACATTGGCCTCTGAAATCCTCTGAAGGAGGCAGGGTATGTGCGTTAGCCATCACAATCCTATCCTTGTAACCTTTGAAAAGGGAAAGTGCATGGTTTATCCTGCAGCCAGCAGTTAGCAGTGCCACGTAAATCAGCTGCTGATGATTCAATGTATGTGAGTAAGGTTAATGAAGGACATTGAAGTCATCATTTCCTCCTTCTCTTTCCTTTCCTCTCCATGTCAAAACAAAGATCTTCTCCTTCCTGTGCTATCTGAGAACCACAGAATAACTGGGGTCAGAAAGAACCTCTGGGCATCTCCAATCCAATCTCCTGCTCTAAGAGGGGCTATCTTCACAGTTTGATCTGGATCTTACCCTGGTGACTTCTGAGTATCTCCAGGTGTGGAGATACCACAGCATCCTTTGTGCACCTGACCCAGTGCTTACCCATTATCAGAGTGAAAAACATTTCCTTTGCTGTGCAGGGCACCTGTCGTGGTTTCAGGTCAGCTCAGCCGGTAACAAAGCACCACGAAGCCGCTCACTCACCCCCTACCCCCTCGCCTGGCCACGTTGGGATGAGGAGAAAAATACAAAGGCAGGCTTGTGGGTCGAGACAAGGACTGGGAGGGATCACTCCCCACTTATGGTCACGGGCAAAAGACAGGCTCAACTTGGGGAAGAAACAAAATCCATTTAATTTACTACAAATCAAAACAAAAACAAAACACAAGGGTATTAGGAAGGGAAACTAAACTTCAGAACACCTCCCCCCACCCCTCCCGCCTTGCCGGCTCAACTCCATTCCCGGTGCTTTCTACCTCCTCCCCCTGGCGGCGCAGGGGAACAGGGGATGGGGGTTGAGTCAGCTCGCCACACATCGTCTCTGCCGCTCCTTTCCTCAGGGGGAAGATTCCTCATTC